>JADKXX010002798.1:0-49015 GCA_017310255.1 Butorides virescens
CTAGAGGTCATCGAGTCCAACCCCCCTGCAGTCAGCAGGGACACTGCTAACTAGATCAGGTTGCTCAGAGCCCCTTCCAACCTGGCCTTGAATGTTTCCAGGGATGGGGCCTCCACTACCTCTCTGGGCAACCTGTTCCAGTGGTTTACCACCCTCATTGTAAAGAATTTTTTCCTTATATCTAGCCTAAACCTACCCTGATTTAGTTTAAAACCATTACCCCTTGTCCTAACACAGCTGGCCCTACTAAAAAGATTTTCCCCATCTTTCCTATAGGCCCCCTTTAGGTATTGAAAGGCCATAATCAGGTCTCCCCACAGCCTTCTTTTCTCCAGACTGAACAAGCCCAACTCTCCCAGCCTGTCCTCATAGGAGAGGTGCTCCAGCCCTCGGAGCATTTTAGTAGCCCTCTTCTGGCCCCGCTCCAACAGGTCCATGTCCTTCTTGTGCTGAGGGCTCCAGAGCTGGACGCAGTACTCTAGGTGAGGTCTCACCAGAGCTGAGTAGAGGGGCACAATCCCCTCCCTCGACCTGCTGGCCACGCTCCTCCTGATGCAGCCCAGAGTACGGTTGGCCTTCTGGGCTGCCAGTGTACATTGCCGGCTCATGGCCAGCTTTTCATCCCCCAGCACCCCCAAGTCCCTCTGGGCAGGGCTGTTCTCGATCCTTTCTTCCCCCAGCCTGTATTGATACGTCCTCCCATCACACACCACATAACCTCCTCAGAGGTACCGGGGGCTGCTGTCAGGGCCCCCCAGAGCCCGCCCTGTCCCAGCTGAACGGGCCCCTTCCCTCAGCCTCTCCCCCACCCCCCCCCCCCCCCGCCCCCCTCCCCCCCCCCGGCCCCCCCCCTGCTTGCTGCTCCCGGTCTCGAGGCTCCTCTCGGGAAGGGATTTTTCACCTTTTGTCGGGAAAATCCGGCTCGGTTTCCCCTCCTCACAGCGATGCTTGGCTACCACCTAGCGCCGAAGGGGCGCAGGGCGCCAAGGAGGCGGGGGAGGTCCCGCACCGCCCCCCGGCTCCGGTCGCCTCACAGCGCCCCCCAGCGTGCGGACGGAAGCCCCGCACAGCCTCGCCCGCCGCGTGCGCATGCGCAGTACGGCGACCCCCCCCCCCCCCCGGCGCCGTCCCTCCTGTCGCTTTCCGGCAGCGCGGCTGGAGGTGCGACGTTTTCACGACGGCGCGTGTGGAGGGGTGCTGTCGCTTCACGGCAGGAGGCGCCGGCCTAGGCCCGGGAGGGGAGCGCCTGAGGGGGTGCCGGCAGCATGAGGCAGAAGAAGAAAGGTATTGGGGTGCGGGGGATCGCGGACTGGCGGCAGGGTGGCCCCTTGCCCCTTTCTCAGGAGCTGAGGGCAGTAGGGCAGGGCTTCGCCGCCTTCCCCGGCCCTGTGTCTGTGTGTGGACGGGGGGACTGAGGAGCAGCGCTGCACCCTGTGTTTGGGCATGGCGGCGGGTCTGTGGGCCGGGGCTCCTCATAGAATCACAGAAGCGTTTTGGTTGGAAAATACCTTTAAGATCATCGAGTCTAACCGTTCCCCTACCCCTGCCATCCCACCACTGTCCCTCAGCACCGCCTCTGCCCGGCTGTTAAATCCCTCCAGGGGTGGGGACTCGACCCCTTCCCTGGGCAGCCCCTTCCAGCCCCTGACAGCCCTTTGGGGAAGGAATTGTTCCCCAGGCCCAACCTCACCCTGCCCTGGCACAACTTGAGGCCGTTGCCCCTCGTCCCATCGCCCCTTCCCTGGGAGCAGAGCCCGACCCCCCCGGCTCCCCCCTGCTATCAGGCAGTTGTAGGGAGCGATGAGGGCTCCCCTCAGCCTCCTCTGCTCCAGGCTGAGCCCCCCCCCAGCTCCCCAAGCCGCTCCCCAGCAGCCTGGGGCTCCAGACCCCTCCCCAGCTCCGCTGCCCTTCTCTGGACATGTTCCAGCACTTCCCCCAGCCCTGGCAGGATGGGAGCTGTGGGGTGGCAGGGCTTCACCACCCCCCATAACACTATGCATGTGCATGGAGTGGGAAAACAAGGCAAGACCTTGCTTCCCTGCCCCTATGTTCTTTCGGGGGTGGGGGCCAGCCCCAAGCTTGCTTGAGGGCTGGAGGGACGTGGCACCCTCTGCGAGCCGCCTGTTTTCTCTCCCCAATGTTGAATTAGGCGCTGTCCCTGGGAGGCAGAGTCTTTGCACCCGTGCAGGTGCTCAGGAGTTTGCCTTGCTCCTGACTGGTGGGTGTCCTGATGGTCAGATGCAGAATGGGGTTCTGGGGGCAGGGGAGTCCGAGTGTTGCCAGTTTTTTCCCTCATGGCAAAGCAGGAAAAAACCACAAAAGAAACCCAAGGAAAAGGGTGTGGGGCAGCAGAGGTGTTACAGAGCAGTGTGGGACTGGCAGCAGGATGATCTCTCCCACAAAACTACCTGCAGAGAGACTAGACGGGAGCATCGCTGCGGCGGTTCTGGATGGGTGTAAATGCTGCCAAGATTTCGGAACAGCTGGCACAAACACTTGTTGGAGCGGTTGTGCACCCAGCTATGTTCGTGCTGGTGTCCCTGACAAGTTTGACCTGTGTGTATTTTACTGTCCCAGCGCTTGCTGGTGTAGACGGAGCTGCACGAGGTGAAATCAATGCACGTTGTTGTTAGGAAGCGTGAATGGATCTCTTAATAGCAATGACCCTCTTCTCCCAAAGCTGCTGTGGAAGAAATGTAGGCAATGTATACAGTCTGTATGGTTGCAAACCCTTGTTGCAGCACAGGGTGGGTCTACAAGGCGCAGTGGGGAAGCTTTAAGCACTGCCTGATGCTGCGTACACTCTCTGTGGTGCAGGGGTGTTCACAGAGCTGGCCTCTGCGTTTGGCTTGCCCCCCTGTCCTTCCCATGAATGTGTTTTGTCCCTTGCCACGTGTCCCGGTAGCATCTGACCAGTCTGCTAGTTGTCTTTAACTTGGAATGACTCTGTATTTCTAGCTGTTGCTCAGGTCGCTCTGACATCAGAAGGTGGAGTTTGTCCTAGAAGTAAATCAGTGATATGAGGCGGTGACTGTCATTTGTCGTTTTGTTCTCATTTCAGGAGACCTCAGCCATGCTGAGCTGATGATGATGACGATAGCTGACATCATAAAGCAATTAATTGAGGCTCATGAGCAGGGAAAAGATGTGAATCTGAACAAGTAAGTCACTCTGGGCTGACACTGAAGAGCTGGTCCACCAGTGATGAATGTGTCCTGTACAGTCTATTTTGTTCAGGCTCTATTTTAAAATGTTTTATTGTCACAGGCTACTGTAATTTCTCTTACTGTTATCTGGTTAAAAAATACCAGCAAGATTTGTAAATTCTGTGGTGATTTGACATCCTGCCTTGCTACTTCATTGGCAACGCTCGGAGAACAAAATGGGTTGTATTGTTGAAAAACTCCAAGAAACTTGTCATGGCCTTTTTTCCACCTGTGTTCATCCTTCAGTAATCCCAAAGTCAGTTCCATCAGGGAAGGGGGAGATTTATTTAGAGATAAAGTTTAAATCAGATTTTTTTAGCAATGTGTTATAAATGAAGTTGTTGTTTACAGGAAGTTCTTCCATCTTTACATATGTGGAATAATGAAACCTGAATTTCTCCCACTGTTTCTCTTTCATTTACATGCTATAATTGCCAGCTTTTTTTCCGATGCTGGAAGTAACTGACATGAATGTCTTAGAGGTTAACTCAGCTGAAGTCTGTATGTGTAGGGATTAATCAGATGGAAGTCTTATGAAAAGAATTAAATCACTGAAAATGGGTAAGCCAGAGTCTGTGGGCAGCTTTTGCAATGTTTTGATAAAATCGTACTTAGAAATAAAATATACAAAACTCAAAACATTGGCAATTGTTGCATATCAACTTTATTTGGAGTTTATTTTTGGTATCTGAATATGCAGTGTCACTGTTGCAAGGAACTACTGTATGCTTTTTATACAAATTGGGAGAACCTACCTAGATCTCCGTGTAACTAACAGTAATACAGTAGCACTGCGGTAGGATAGGGGTATGCGAGTCAGAATGGAGTTGTTAATTTGAGGTATTTTGGCTTTCAGGCTGAAAACCAAGACGTCAGCAAAGTATGGACTTTCGGCACAGCCACGTTTGGTTGACATCATCGCTGCTGTTCCACCGCAGTATCGCAAGGTGCTGGTCCCAAAGCTGAAGGCCAAGCCTATAAGGACTGCTAGTGGGGTAAGCACGTGCATCATTCTCTCCGTCCACCACCATCCTCCCCTGCTCTCAATGATAAATTACATTGAATTGTTTTCAAAGACCAGGGTATTGACTGTCCAGAAGCTTTAATGAAGATGTGCTGGCTGCATTGCCAGCTTCCAGGTTGCCTTTTCTGTGATGTTGTGCTCACAGGGCTATTGCTTCCAAAGCGTTTGAGAGAAAGAGGAGGTCTGGAGATTTTGGTTCAGAGCAGCATGTCTTGCTTTTTAGTTGCTGTAGAAACAGTGCAGCTTACTCTGCAGGCCCTCTTTGTCACCAAAGGTAAAATGTTAGTGTTTAACCTGTTTCTTTAAATGTAGTTCAGGCTGAAAGCAGGAAGAGAGGTACAGCTAACATTCAGCTGTGTGTTTTTAAGCTTCCCTACTGTGTGTATACCATGCCTAAACTGAAGTTAATAAAAAAAAAACCCAGATGAGAAACAAAAATCCCAGGAAGCGTTCAATTTTTATAACTAAAAAAAACCCAAAACACCCCAAACAAAAAAACCCCACCCCCCAAAACTCCTGAATGTCTTCAATTTCTTCTTTCTGGTTGTTGAATATTTCCTTAAACTCTTACTCCAGACAGGATTTCTGAAACCTAGAAATGAGGTATTCCAAGTTGGGTGCCCCAAATTAGTGAACACTAGAAAATCTTGGTGTGTTTGTCTCTTCTTCCTTCAGGTCCTTTTTAAAAAAGAAGATAGCATCTTACGTGATGCTTGCATTTAATGAATGAAAAGCCATGTGAGATGAGCCTGGGAAAAAAAGGAATATGTTTTTCTTAGCTTAGGTTGACATCTTTTTGTTTCTCTTCATCCCTTCCCCATTTTCGTCTGCCGGGTAGTGTTTGATATGATCTGTGGCACACTCTCACCCTTGTGCAGTTTTAGATGTGTGTTAGATGGTCCTAGTGAATACCTGACTGTCACTTTGCATCTTTTCAGCACGGTGGTTAATCAGATTTGGTGTAAGACACACGGTTCTTTATAATATACTGCCAAGTTTATTCTGATTTGTGAAAATAGGATTCCTATTTCTTGATATATTTGTTATCGTAGAATCACAGGATGGTTTGGGTGGGAAGGGAGCGTTACAGCTCACCCAGACCAACCTCCTGCCATGAGCAGGGACATCTCCAACCGGATCAGGTTGCTCACAGCCCCATCCAACCTGACCTGGAATGTTCCCAGGGATGGGGCAGCCACCACCTCTCTGGGCAACCTGTGCTAGTGTTTATCTCCTTATCCCCCCTACTGAGGGAGCTGGTGAAATGCTCACCAATCCACTTTCCATCATCTATCAGCAGTCCTGGATGACTGGGGAGGTCCCAGATGACTGGAGGTTGGCAAATGTGGTGCCCACCTACAAGAAGGAGCAGAAGGAGGATCTGGGGAACTACAGGCCTGTCAGCCTGATCTTGGTGCTGGGGAGGGTCATGGAGCAGATCAGCTTAAGTGCCATCACATGGCACATACAGGAGAACCAAGTGATCAGGCCCAGTCAGCATGGGTTGACCAACTGCTTGACCAACCTGATGTCCTTCTATGACAAGGTGACCCGCATAATGGATGAAGGAAAGGCTGTGGATGTAGTGTACCTAGGCTTTAGGAAAGCCTTTGACACTGGTTCCCACAGCATTCTGCTTGGGAAACTGGCTGCCCATGGCTTGGACAGGCACACCCGTTGCTGAGTAAAGAACTGTCTGGATGGCGGGCCCAAAGAGCTGTGGTGGCTGGTCACCACAGCTGGTGGCTGGTCACAAGCCGTGTCCCCCAGGGCTCAGTGTTGGGTCCAGCTCTGTTTAATATCTTTTTCAATTACCTGGATGAGGGGATCAAGGGCACCCTCATTTTGCAGACAACACTGAGCTGGGTGGGAGTGTGGATGTGCTGGAAGGGAGGAGGGCTCTGCAGAGGGACCTGGCCAGGCTGGATCCATGGGCCCAGCCCAATGGGGTGAGGGTCAACAAGGCCAAGGGCTGGGTGCTGCCCTGGGGTCACCACAACCCCAGGCAGCACTCCAGGCGTGGGGCAGAGGGGCTGGAAAGCTGCCCGGGGGAAAAGGACCTGGGGGTGTTGGTCGAGAGGGGGCTGGAGATGAGCCAGCAGGGTGCCCAGGTGGCCAAGAGGGCCAGCGCCATCCTGGCTTGTATCAGGAGGGGTGTGGTCAGCAGGAGCAGGGCAGGGACCGTGCCCCTGTGCTGGGCACTGGGGGGGCTGCCCCTCGACTGCTGGGGTCAGGGTTGGGCCCCTCCCTCCCTGAAGGACCTGGGGGGGCTGGAGTGCATCCAGAGAAGGGCAGCGGAGCTGGGGAGGGGTCTGGAGCCCAAGGCTGAGGGAGCTGGGGGTGCTCAGCTTGGAGGAGCCTGAGGGGAGACCTTATTGCCCTCTACAACTACCTGAAAGGAGGTTGTAGTGAGGTGGGTATTGGTCTCTTCTCCTTGGTAACGGGCAACAGGACAAGGGGAAACAGCCTCAAGTTGCTCCAGGGGAGGTTTAGATTGGATATTGGGAAAAATTTCTTCCCCAAAAGGGTTGTCAAGGACTGGAAGGGGCTGCCCAGGGAAGTGGTGGAGCCCCCATCCCTGGAGGTATTTAAGAGCCAGGCAAATGAGGTGCTTAGGGATGGGGTTTAGTGGTGGACAGGTACGGTTGGGCTCGGTGAACTTAAAGGTCTTTTCCAATCAAATGAGTCTATGATTCTATGATCTGTTTATCCAGTGTTATCTCCTTCAAGAGTTAACACACAGATCTTCTAGGTGGCAGACTAAGCAGAAAGCATCTTTAAATAGTCTCTTGCAGATGCACATGTATACATAGCCTTCCAAGATGTGCTTTATTTTTGTAACTTCAGAAGCAATTACTGTAATTTCTCTCCTTTGTAACTCTTCTTCTTACAGATTGCTGTCGTGGCTGTGATGTGTAAACCACACAGGTGTCCACACATTAACTTTACAGGCAACATATGTGTGTAAGTATGACAGCTTAGATGACCTAAGAGGACTGTTTTCCACTATTTCTGTATAAATCCAGTATTGCAGTAGCATTGTTTCAGGGACAGGCTTCTTTTCTGCACAAGTGCAAAGTTGCAGATTGCTGATACCTGCGTGTTACAATACAAAATCTACTTGTTTTCAGTTTTTCTTCAAGGAGAAAGCCTTTTCCTTTCATGGGCCAAACCCTGCTTACCTTGGTAGATGTACACTTTTGTGAAGGTAGTAATCAGGAGAATATATTAATGATGGAACATAAGTTGGATTACTGTGGCAGGGCGTGCAGGTGTGCTGTGCATATGGCTGGGGACGTAAGGAGGTTGGAGAAGAGTGTTACAGAAGAGAAAGAGGGCTCAGTCTGAAAAGTTTGAAAACTGCTGAACTGAGACCCACCCGAGGAGGTGCAGGTGATGTCTGCAAAGCCTCGCCGGGTGTGACAGCCTGGCCCTGCCTGGCTCTGGAATGAAACGAGAGCACAGATGGAAGGGAAGGCCTGCAGCTGCCAAGAGCTTGTGGCGTTAAGGGAATAGCTTCTGAGTTTTATTTGAAATGAGAAACCCTAGCTGAGTTTACCTGGAAGTATGTTACCTCTGTTTGACTTAAGAGTCTGTGCACCTGGAATCTCGTCTTGTTTTTTCTTCCCAACCATATCAATTCATCTATTTCAAAACCTTGCTCTTCTTTCCCGCCTTGTCACTCCCAAAACATCAGTGTATTTCACTACCAGCTGCCTGACACAGAGCGAGCTGGCTCTGTTCTTGTTTTTGCATGAGCAGCTATTCTGTTTGAGCTGTTCCAGGTAATTACGTATATGAAATGTCTTCAATTTGATTGCACAACTTTTGCCAGCAAATTAATTTGGCTGCGGTAATTTGGTAATTAATTTTATAACGGTGACAGATGACTTGGGTTGAGTTTGCGGGGCAGGCGGTGAGGAAACTAATCAATTATACTGTGAACTGAATGCATCTGATTTAATAGAGATGGCATTATCTTAGCCTGTGCGATTGAGATCTGCTCACTGGAAGTGCCAATCCACTGACTGCTCTGTCGCTTTGTCTGTTGGAGGCGCTCGGCGCCCGCCGCTAACGTGGAAGGGGTTGTCAGCCCTTCTGTCTCAGGTCGTCTTTGAGCACAGAACGACTGTAGGTTGATCATTAATCCCACAGCCCTCAAAAGGAAGCTAAAGACCCTTCAGAATAAATGTAAATTCCTTTTAATTACCCTCTGCCGTGTACCGCTCCTCTCCTGGCTAGCGGCCAGATAGCCGCAAGTCTGTCTTGCTGTGTCATGGAATAAGAGTTTCAAACAAGCCTCTGGGTGCAGAAACTGTAGTTCAGTACCAGCCTGCCATATGGTTATCCAGAGTAGATGGACTGTATTCTTTTGAAGTAGTCTCAGAATGCTGTGTTCATTAAATAGCGTGTTCCTAAGTGCAGAAAACAAATGTAAATGAGCTTTGTCACCATCAAGGTATTTAAATTCTATAAATTTCTGGAAGAGAAATGCAGATTGCGTAACAGGGTGATGTCTATATTTTATGCCTTTCCATGCCAAACAAAAATTGTTTTTTTACACCAAATGAGACTATGTTTTTGATAGAATGGTGGGAAATATTTAAATTGTTTATGATTTTTAAACTACTTTTTGAAATGTAATAATCTATGCGTAACTATTACTCCAAAACTGTATGGCAGCTCCCTAAAATAATGCCATGTTCCAGAAGTATGTTCACAGTACATTTTGCTCCTAGTAAGTCTTCCCAAGTTGTTTTATGTGGATGTAGCCGTTTGACAGATCTGAACTGGTTTTTGACATCCCATTCTCATTAAAATGAAATGACACAGCTGTTTTGCACTGTCCACTTAGCATTTGTAAACATACATAGGCTCAGTTCTTCTCAGCGCTACTGGATACCACAGAACTGCTGTCTTCAGCATGTGCGTCTGGCTCTGTACCTATATTTGCATCGGGTGACGCAGGAACACGGGAATTCATTCATTCATCCCGTGCTCTCAGCTGACCAGTCCTGAGCCAGCTTTAGTCTAGAAGCTGTATTACAGAATCCCAGCATGGCAAGGGTTGGCAGGGACCTCGGGAGATCATCTAGTCCAACTCTCCTGCTTAAGCAGGTTCACCCAGATCATGTTGCACAGGACATCGTCCAGGCGGGGGTTGAAGATCTCCAGAGAAGGAGACTCCACAGCCCCCCTGGGCAGCCTGGGCCAGGGCTCCATCACCCTCACAGTCAACAAGTTCTTCCTCACGTTCAACTGGAACCTCTTCTGCTTCAGTTTGTGCCCGTGGCCCCTTGTACTGGCGCTGGGCACCACTGGGAAGAGTCTGGCTCTGTCCTCATGACATCCACCCTTAAGATATTTGTAAGAGTTAATAAGATCCCCTCTCAGTCTTCTGTTCATGTAATGTATTGCAGCATTAAGATACCATAGCGCTTGAGCTAATGAGGCTTTCTTTTCGTGGATTTGGCTTTGCCTGTATGAGAGCTCCGGAATGCCAGGAGAGCGGCTGGCATGTTGCTGTGGTCAGGCTGTCTCAAATTTGTGTTTCCCTGCGTTTCTGATGAGAGATGGGGTAGTTAGAGCAGCGCCTGCTCAGCCTGCACCCTCTGTGTACCCACACCTCAGAGAGATTAAGTTGTTGCAATTGTATGAGTTTGATGCCTGTTCTCTGTCTTTTAATATTTGCAGGTACTGCCCAGGTGGACCTGATTCTGATTTTGAATATTCAACACAGTCTTACACTGGATATGAGGTATTACTTCAGTCTGCTGTAATGCATTGCCTGCACTCTCCATAAACTTGGGTTAGGCTGCTCTTTATTTCTACAAATTCACCCATGTTGCGAGAATAAAAAACAAAAGCAGGCTTCATAAACTTCAAGATCTAAAGCAGCTCAACTACAAGACTGGAAATTCTTCTCAATTATTGTAGCAGTTGTTTCTTTCCCCTCGCCTTGCTGCTGTTCATACTGTTATACGCGTAATACGCTGTAGAGCGGGACGAGCGGTCTGTGATTCTGAGCAGGGCAGCATTGGGGCTGTACCCCGTGAGTTGCTGGTGGGGGAACAGCTGTTAATCTGGATCTCCAGCTGTGGAAAGTGATGAGTGACTAAGAGCAGTTGAATCATAGTTGAATCGTTTAGGCTGGAAAAGACCTTTAAGATCATCAAGTCCAGCTGTTACCCTAACCCTGCCATCCCACCACTAAACCCTGGCCCTAAGCACCTCGTCTGCCCGGCTTTTAAATCCTTCCAGGGATGGGGACTCAACTCCTTCCCTGGGCAGCCCCTTCCAGTGCCTGACAACCCTTTCTATGAAGAAATTTTTCCTAATGTCCAACCTAACCCTGCCCTGGCACAACTTGAGGCCATTTCCCCTCGTCCTGTCGCCTGTTATCTGGGAGCAGAGACCAACACCCACCTCACTACAACCTCCTCTCAGGCAGTTGTAGGGAGCGATGAGGGCTCCCCTCAGCCTCCTCTGCTCCAGGCTGAACCCCCCCAGCTCCCCCAGCTGCTCCCCAGCAGCCTGGGGCTCCAGACCCCTCCCCAGCTCCGCTGCCCTTCTCTGGACACGCTCCAGGTCCTTTGGGGAGGGAGGGGCCCAACCCTGACCCCAGCAGTCGAGGGGCGGCCCCCCCAGTGCCCAGCACAGGGGCACGGTCCCTGCCCTGCTGGCCACACCACTCCTGATACAAGCCAGGATGGCGCTGGCCCTCTTGGCCACCTGGGCACCCTGCTGGCTTGAAGGTGACATTGCTGTCTTCCATGGGACACAGTTTGTTGAAATGAATGGTAGCTGTGATTCCTACAGCAGTTATCAATCTGCGTCATAATTTTCCTAACTAAACAGTCCCGCTGTAATGCACAGTTTTACTTGTGGCTTAATATGGGTTTAAGGGAAGAGTACAGAGAAGGCAGAGCCAGTTTCCTCCTCTGAGCTGCTCAGTGGAAGGATGAGAGGCAACAGACATGAGTTGGAACGTGGAAAATTGTGCCTTAATGTAAGAAAAGAATGTTTTAACGTGACAGTTGCCAAGCACTTGAGTAGGAGTCTAGAGAGGTTTGGGGAACTCTGTTCTTAAAGATAACCAAACACTGACTGGACACAGCCTTGAGCATCCTGCCCTAACCGGACCTGCTTCCAGTCCTGTCCAACCTAGAGGACCCTGCGGATTAACAAAGGTCAAGCTCTGGAAAAAAGCCCATTATTTAGCTGTTAGTGCCTCTGAAATTACATCTCTGCCCTTATACATCTGTATCTGCAGTGGTATCTCGCTAAATATATATAAGCAAAATAGCACTCTCCTGTTGTATGCCGAAAGTCTGATAGCAAAAGATCTTGTTGTGACTAAATTATTGTGACTGGTTTTCACAAAACAACTCGTAGCTATTGTACAGATATAAAGCAGTAAAATGAGGTAAAATATAAACTGGATTAATTTGGTAAACAGTGATGTGGCATCCTTTTAGTATGGATTTTGTCTGTTACCCGTTTTTCAGTGGCTTGAAACTTGTCCCATTAATGCAAAGTAGGAAAATCCTGGGTGTATTTGTGTTACTTTATAATTCATGTTGGTTTGGATATGTTGTGTTCATTTGTTTAATACTAACAGCATGTGGGAGTTATGCATGATTTAAAGAGTCCTCATCCTTTAGAGAGTCCTCATCCTTTAGAGCTTTTAATACAACAGATATGAAATACCAAACAAATCCAGGATATACAAGATACTTGAAAACCTTATCTTAGAGTATCATTAGTAGGCTTACATCAGCTAGTAATATAAGAAGTAAGTTATTAGGGATTTCAATTGAAAGAGTATGTTTAGATGAAAGAATATTTGAAGTTTAGACTGAGTTCTAGAGGACGCTCCTTGGGTAACTGTTGTGCAAATGAAGAAAAAACGGCAATAAGGACAGAAAAACTTGTATTTTGAAAAACATTTTGTTTGTGATAATTTTGCAGTATTTTTTGAGACTCACTATAGAGATTCTTTAATCCATCCTGCCGTAATACACTAAAAATTGAAAAATTCTGTCATATTACCATCTAAGGATAAAAATATGTGTTAAGGAGCGAAATTCAAACTTAGAATTGGATGGATTCTCTGGTTGTGAGTTTGAATACTGTAGGGTCCATTAGGATTTGAAGACTTCAGCATTTCAGTGCTAAAACTTATCTTTTAGTTCTTTTTCACTGTTTTTTTTTCTTTAAAAAAAAAAGTTTACAAAATGGATCTCCTTGTGTTTTTTAGCCAACGTCCATGAGGGCCATTCGGGCCAGATACGACCCCTATCTCCAGACAAGACACAGAGTGGAACAGGTACATTTTTACGGTGAAAGGGGAATGCATTGTGATTGTGCTTTTAATTGCCTGAACTGGTGGGCTGAAAGGGTTGTGATCAGCAGCACAAAGTCCAGCTGGAGGCCAGTCTCTAGTGATAGAACCCAGCTGTCAATATGTGGGGCCAGTGATGTTTCACCTCTCTGTTAAGGGCCCATATGTTGGGACAGAACACGCTGTCCACAAGTTCGTACGTGATACCAAGTTGGGAGGAGTGGATGATAGACCAGAGGATTATGCTGCCATTCACAGAGACCTGGTCAAGGCTGGAGAAATGGGCTGGCAGGAACCTCTTGAAGTTCAACAAAAGGAAATGCCAAGTCCTGCCTCTGGGGAGGTACAGCCTGAGGCACCAGTACATCCTGGAGGTCGACCAGCTGGAAAGCAGCTTGACAGAAAAAGACCTGGGGGTCCTGGTGGACACCAAGTTGACCATGAGCAGCATTCTGGCCTTGAGGCAAAAAAGGCCAGCATCCTCCTGGGCTGCATTAGGATGAGCGTTGCCAGCAGGTCAAGGGAGAGGATCCTTCTTCTGGCCTCAGCAGTGGTGAGGCCCCATCTGGAGAGCTGTGTCCACTTCTGTGCTCCCCAGAAAA
This sequence comes from Butorides virescens, assembly GCA_017310255.1. Classification (NCBI taxonomy): domain Eukaryota; kingdom Metazoa; phylum Chordata; class Aves; order Pelecaniformes; family Ardeidae; genus Butorides; species Butorides virescens. The sequence goes on from JADKXX010002798.1 coordinate 13,177, forward strand.
AGACAGACATGAACATACTGGAGGAAGTCTAGCAAAGGGCCGCTAAGATGATGAAAGGTCTGGAGCATCTGAGGAGTTGCTTAGAGCCAAGGCTGGGGAAGAGAAGGCTTGTGGGAATCTTACCAATGTGTATGAATAATTGGTGGGAGACACTAAGAAGATGGAGCCAGGCTCTTCTCAGTGGTTCCCAGTGACAGAACAGGACAGGATGCAACAGGCACAGACTGAAACATGAGAAATTCCATTTGAATATCAAGAAACAGTTCTGAATAGTGAGAGTGACCAAGCACTGGACCAGGTTGCCCAGAGAGGTTGTGTAGTCTCCATCCTGTAAGATACTCAAAGCCGAACAAACTGCTGTAGCTGATGCTGCTTTGAGAAGAGAGATTAATTGCCTAACAGTCATTTCCATTAGATAAATAACAAGTGCTGATAGGAGAGCCTATTACAACAAAATTGTAATGAACTTTTGTGCCAGTTGCTAGTTCTTGATAATTACTTACATGGAGAATTTAGTACTGAAAACAGTGGCTTTCCTAACAAAATTATTTTTTGCGGGTCTCCGCTAGAGAATTAGAAGATCTGAAGAGTTTCTCAGTCCTGTTCTGCTTTGACTGGTTTCCTGACAGGTTCCCCTGGATTCTGTGTAGTCCTTTTCTCCCACAAGTATTTAAGGAAAGTTGGTTCTACATGGATTGAAGCAGATGTGAGGAAACATTTCCTATTGGCCATACCATATCTAAGCTAGCTTCAAACTGGAACCAGTGTAACTCCCATCAGCAAGATGCTAAGCTCAAATAATTCTGCTTTGTCAAAAAAACCTGTTACGCTAGGCTCAGTATCTGTACTGTGTTCTTGCAGTAGAAAAATAACTTTTTGAGGTTTTTGGGGGTGGGGATTATAAGAAATCTGTGCAAAAGTATTAACGGTTTGTCAGTCATAAAGGATGTGACAACTGAAGAAGGAATGTGAGGGTTTTCAGAGAAGTCCTTTAGGTAAGTCCGTGATTGGTAATCTTTTCCTGGTGCTTTTAATTTTGCAGCTGAAGCAGTTGGGCCACAGCGTGGATAAAGTAGAGTTCATTGTGATGGGTGGAACATTCATGGCCCTGCCTGAAGAGTACAGAGATTACTTCATCAGGAACCTTCACGATGCCTTATCAGGTCACACTTCCAATAACGTAGCAGAGGCCGTCAGGTAAGCATTTTGGTTTTCTTTAATGTAATTGTTTAAAGGTGTTCTTTAACTGATGTAAAAACAGAAAATACTGAAGACAAAAATTCAGGCCTCTTTTTTTTTTGAAAGGCAAGGTTTATCCAAATACCTGTTTAGGCACAGAATATTTATAGCTTAACTTGCAGCATTGCTCTGGGTGCTGCATAGCACCAGCAGAAGATGGGGCCATGGTTTATCTATTTTCTCGTGAAGGAAATGCTAAGCTGCTTCTGATTTCTTGGCATTCCACCTGGACTTCTACCTTTTATGCTTCATCACCTTGATTGGGAGTTGTGACGAATCACATCACCATGGGATTTATTTCCTTTAGCTGGGAAGGGGAACTGATCCTGGCTTGGAGGGAGGCCAGACGTCAGCTCCCGGAAGGGATGACTCACCCCCGAGAGCGTCAGCGCTCAGGAGCTCCGAGCCCCTTGTGCAGTCTCAAACGCAGTTGCCCTTGCAGCATTTCGGTGTGACAGGGAGATGCTCTTCTTCTCATTTTACGGTCGATGAACTGAAAATCGGAGGCCGATTTATTTGCGTGTGCTTTGGGTCATTAAATACATAACTTCCCAGTGTGTTTTGCAGTATAAAACTGAGACGAAAAACAAGAAAGATTTGATGTTTTGAAGCTGTTAAACCTAGGTGAGCATCCCCTACTGACAGTTTTAGTTTGCTACCTTGTCATCGTCCAGTGCAGTGGATTTTCCTTGATACTGTTATCATCTACTAAAGAAAGCAGTTTTAAAACTGAGTAGGACTAGCCCTTGTCTAGCTTCATGTCTACCTTCGTATTTTAAAGCTGTAATTTCATTTGGTTTTCCTCTTGAGGGCAGCAGACACTTCTGCAGGGTTTCTTTGGGTTTTTTCTTGTCATTCAAAGGCCAGACAAAAAGTGCTATACTGCTCTTTCCAAGTGGATTTTATCGAGATAAAATCTCAAATGAGTTGGGAAAAGAATTGCTTTTCTTTTGCTCTAGCATCCTAGTTGTGAGCACAGAAGGACACAGCTCATTAGGGAAGAAGGGTGGAGTTTGCAGGTTGTCTATTGACATTATTGCTGTGCTTATATGTACGTCAGATGGTTCAAGATGTGGTTATCCCGTATTTTTTCTGCTGCAGGTGTCCAGCTATTTTTACTGGACCCAAAATTGCTTTTGGAGTAGCCTGTCCTTTGCTTTGCAGATTACTGAGGAAACTATTTACGACACAGACCGTGTGACCAAGTAATTTTAAGTGCATGCAAAAATGAAGTGACTCTGAAGTCAGCGTACTGCCTTCTGAGCACACAGATCGAGCAATGTGAGAAAACCTGCACTAACAATTTGTGGGTTTTTTCCAGCAGGTGAAGAAAGGTTTGTATTTTTGACATAAAATTCACGTTAAATGCTTAGTAAATGGACGTATGTGGGAGTTACTTAAGTTGCACTTCCTAAGTATTCTAGAGGTGAGAAGACTGGGTTCAAGATGAATCAGACCTTTTAATTTTGTGCTTCTTGCCTTTAGTTGTTTTACGGTGTCACTGCAGTGCTGTTTGGAGGTGGTCAGTGACACTTGGAATAAAGAGTCAAGGTTGAATTTATTTCTCTTTGTACATGAGGATTCAGCCCTTCTCCCTCACTGCTTCCATCAGCAGAGGATGCCACGTGGGGAATACTGACAATATTTTACTTGTTTTATAGCGAGGGCACTGCGTTAGGCAGTAATCTGAGATCTGGTCTCTCTCACTCCTTACTTTAGAAGTGATTATGGTAGCCTTGGATTTTTTCCTCCTTGGGCAAATCATTAGTTACTTTTAGCTTTTGTACAGTGATTCCCTAATGGAGAAAAAGACCTTCAGCCAGGATACTTCTTAAAAAGTCTTTCTGAGCATGACCATTGATTAAGCCAGTGCAGCATCTGTCTATATAGGCTTCTGTCCACCTAACTCTGAACACATTTTTTTCCCCTTTTGTCCAGTCATTTCTTTACTTTGTCCTAAACTTGAGCTCTGCTTCTATGTCCAACGCTGTCTTTCCAGTGATACGCTGACCTGTATGGTCTGAATTGTGCAGCCCTGAAAGGCTCATCAATCTGGCGTCCTCCTCTTGACGTAATTTTGAATTTGCTTCATATAATGCTTTGTCTTGATCAGCCTGCTGCAGCTTCTGGTCCCGGTTAATCTGATAAAAAGGATGTGACTCTGTGCAATTTCAACCGGGACAGTACGACCGTTGCCTGCCACGGAGGTATAGACTGTTCCTCACCTGGAACTGGCACTGCAAGTCCGACTAAAGAAATAAGTCTTCAAGCTGCATTGGCCCTTGGACTCCAGCTGATGTTCTGAGTTGGCTTCTGGCTTTCTTGCAGATTCAGAGTCTTAGGGTGAATCTGGCCCTGTGGTAAATCACAAAGCTGCAAACCCAGTGGTGCCTATGTGAGGGAAATGATGTGGGTTTGTGAGTGATCTGTCTCGGGGAAGTGGGGCACTGCTCTAGCCAGCTGCTGCCGGATAAATAACTCTGAAACTGCGGCTTTGTAGTCAGTGGAGAGACCAGGATCTTCACGGGATGGCTCGGAGCACCTAAGCGAGGTTGATGCTTTAAACTGTTTCCAGGTAAACTGGGTGGCTGAGTTGGGGGCTGTAAAGAACTCCCTTTATACCTCTGTTTACAAAGCGGTAGGAAATCCTTTTTGCATGAGTGGACCTGAAGTGAGTTAAGATTTTGGTTTTTATGGATGCATGAACAGAAGATGAGTGTAGAAGTGACCATATTTACATACATGAACGTCGCCAACCAAGAGTGTGATTTTTAAAAAGGTAAACTGCTAGGCTTTCATAGCAACTGTTGCGAGTGGAGGCAGGAAATTACTTCCCTGAGAAAGTGTTGCTGGTGTTCCGTAGCGCCTCCCTATTGAGGTAATAAACACTTTTTAGACTATTCAGAAGTCTTTGCTTGTGTTGTTTTGGTACGCTTGAGAAAGAAGTTGGCCAAGGAATGAGGAAAGATTTGCAAAGCCAGAGGGGATCTCTGTTTTGCAGAGGGTGCACAGGGAGACTGAGAAGTTTAAATTTTTATCTGCTGAGAACATCGCTTAGGAGACTTCAGTGCGCTTCTGGATGGCTATCAAGCGAGGTCGTAGACTTGGTGATAAACTTCCCTTCTTTAGGATGAGATTTTTGATGACTGCTAAAGAATCACTGTAAGACAGATTTTTCTTTTTGTACACTAGAGAAATACATCTTCCTCCAGGAGTTGCGCCCATCAAGCCAAAGTGTTGACTTGATCGCTGATTGCGGCTGCCTTTGCTCTTTCGTGAGGACAGTGAACCAAGAAGGTGTAAAACGCACATGCAAATGAGAATTGCTGCTCCCCATCATTTTGCTCCTCTCACCTGACCCATGAGTCATGAGAGGTGCTGGGCATATTTAACTGCCACCGTGACTCACCACTTAACTCCAAGGGCTGAGCACCTCTTCTCTGAGCCAGGATTTGACTTTTAATTAGCGAACAAGGCCAAAGGAGAACTTGCCCGTGTTGAGAAAGGGAGGTGCCAGGAAGGTCCCCTTAGGCTACGGGCCTGCGCAGCTCCCTGGACTGCAACATCAAGCCTGGCTTCTCTCAGTGTATTGAAAAACGCACAGAAATGATTTTTTTAATTCTATTTGAGCAGTATAATGCGTTGGCTGATGTTCAGTCTGGTTGTAAATCACGTTGTTAATGGCAGAGTAAGAAGGGGATAAAATTGCTGGAACCTCATGTTCTGCAATTCAAGTATCTTGTGTACCTGGTATTTATGTGACAATGCTCAGGTGCACAGCAGACATCATAATAACTATTTCCGTAATAGGTCCGTAATCCAAGACTGGTTCGGTTTTACATCCACTCATCAGTCAGTACTCTTTTAAAAGGCTCATTTTCCACTTGCATCATGCGTTGAAGCCCAGAACTTGCAGAAGTGAGTACTGTCAGCTGCGTTTGATTCCTCCTGGAGAAATTGCAGCTCCTAATACCAGACGACACCGTGAGACTGCCTTTTTCTTAGGCTTGTCATCGATTGCTTTTGCCAAGTGTCCTTTTATGTTTCCACCATTAGCTGTGTCTTCCGCTGGGCTGGTGAGCAGGCAGCAATGCTTCCCGCTGCCACAAATGTTTTCATTATCCACGAAGAAATTTCCTTTAGGTATCCCAAAAGCCGTATTGATCTTTTGGCAAGCAGTAAGCAGATAGATCCAGCTACTTCGGAGCCTTCGCTGAAAGAGAAGACATGGGTTTTAAATCACTGCTGTTTAGAGCTGGATTATTGTGTGTCCAGTTTAAGACCTCTTAGCCCATCTGAGGAAAAAAAAAAACCCCAAGCGCTGGCAGTTTCAGCAGCAGTTGGTTTGATATGTGCAGCTCCTGATGCATTTTAAAGCCCAGCTGGAAATCGCTCTTCTTGAACATGCCAGATCAGAGCAATCTTATGAAAAATGTGTTTTGTGTGGTTATAAGATGTTGTGGTTTCTGGAAGGATCGTTACATTCTTTTCTTAAATACCCAGATTAGGTCTCATGTATCAGTATTTCTTCTAATAGAAGCTGCAGTTTCTCCACACGACATACAGTGATCTTGAGGGTCGACAGCTAAGCAACTCCTAATTTTGCTTTTCAATACTGAGGAATAAACCTCCTTTCAAAAGTTCGCTCTTTATTTTCAAAGTAAGTCTGTTTTAAGTTTCCCAAATGAGACTTTAGGAGTTCTGTTAGAAGATGAAGGTTTCTGCCGGTAAGTCTAGTCTTGCTGCCGCCGCTGCTGTAATTTTACCAAGATTTAGCCTGGCTGCTTGACTGCAGACACACAATGATGTTACGTGGGGTAACAAGCGGGCATATTATGCCTTTGCTGTTGCAGCTGGCTTTGTGTATGTATTTCGCTGGCCCCACTTGTGAGAAGTTCTAGTGTGCCGTGAATCTCGAGGAAAGAGATTTAAGCAAACGTGCTTGTGGTGGGTGCCCACCAAAGTCGCTCTGTCCCTGCCCTCCTCAGCTGGACGGGGAGAGAAAACACAACGAAAGGCTCGTGGGTTGAGATAAGGACAGGGAGATCACTCAGCAATTACTGTCACAGGCAAAACAGACTCGATTTGGGGAAATTAGCTTAATTTATTACCAATCAAATCAGAGTAGGGTAATGAGAAATGAAACCAAATCTTAAAACCCCTTTCCCCCACCCCGCCCTTCTTCCCGGGCTCAACTTCACTCCTGATTTCTCCACCTCCTCCCCACCAGCGGTGCAGGGGGACAGGGAATGGGGGTTAGGGTCAGTTCATCCCACGCTGTCCCTGCCGCTCCTTCCTCCCCAGGGCAGGACTCCTCACACTCCTCCCTGCTCCAGCCTGGGGTCCCCCCATGGCAGACAGTCCCCCACGCACTGCTCCAGCCTGGGTCCTTCCCATGGGATGCAGCTCTTCATGCATGGCTCCAGCATGGGTCCATCCCTCCCATGGGGTGCAGTCCCTCAGGGGCAGACGGCTCCAGTGTGGGTCCATCCCTCCCATGGGGTGCAGTCCCTCAGGAGCAGACAGCTCCGGTGTGGGTCCATCCCTCCCATGGGGTACAGTCCCTCAGGAGCAGACGGCTCCAGCCTGGGTCCCTGCGGGGTCACCAGCCCTGCCAGCAAACCTGCTCCAGCCTGGGCTCCTCTCCCCACGGGGCCACAGGTCCTGCCAGGAGCCTGGGGAATCTCTGCTCCGGCGCCTGGAGCACCTCCTCCTCCTTCTGCACTGACCTGAGTGCCAGCAGAGCTGCTCTGCTCACATATTCTCACTCCCCTCTTCACCTGCAGTTGCACAGGGTTTTTTTTCCCCCCTTCTTAAACACGTTATTCCAGAGGTGCTACCACCATTGCTGATGGGCTTGGCCTTGGCCAGCAGTGGGGCCACCTTGGAGCCTGCTGGCGTTGCCTCTGTTGGACGCGGGGGAAGCTTCTGGCAGCTTCTCACAGAAGCCACCCCTGCAGCCCCCCCTGCTACCAAAACCTTGCCACGCAAACCCCGTACAACGCTTTACCTCGCGGTTTGTCTAGGCGAAGAAGGCGCTCTCCTACAACTCAGATGGCTCAATTGACATACGGTTGCTTGTTACACTAATGTATCTTAATTGTGCTTTCTGAGTACTAATTGTGACTCTAGCAAAAATAACCGAGAGCTTTGACTCACTAGCTTCAGTGATTCATGCTGGGGCGATTTAAGAGGTTACTGTTTTCCTTTTATCTACCTTGACCCTCTGCTTGAGGTTACCACTTCCAAAACAGGCAGCTAAACATAGCTGTCCACCCTTCAGCTGCCAGAGTTCACTCTGTGGCAAATTAATGGGATCTGGAACGGATAGCGATTTAAGACAATATGCTACTACTTTGGCTGCGGGGAGCCCAGCCTGTTAAATTGCCCCGCTACAAATTGCCAGAATTTGATAGTCAGATCTCACCTCTTGACTTGCCGTAATGGGTAGGTGCTGTGACAGGTAGGCTCCTGAAGCTCTAGCAGCTCCGGCACAAACCGCTGTGATTGTCGGCTTAAGCTCCTGTTCTAGCAGTAAATTGGGCAGCCGAGGTGTGTGGGTACTTATGCGGTTCTGCATCCCCTCCTGTGCAGGCAGCAGCTTCTGGCAGAGAAGGAAGGGAATAGCAGGAGGCAGCAACATTGCAAATTGCTGTGGCTGTATCCATCAGAGCTTGTCTGTCGAATCCCTCGGGACATCTGACTGGGCAGTGATTTTTCTGTGCCTCTGTGCCAGGCAGGAGATAACTGGCTATTGTTTTACTGCCAGATCATTTACAACAGAGATTCTGCCTAAATTTCCTTTTATTCCCAGAGATTTGGAGACTAATTTCTAACGTTCCAGAGAAGCAGGCAGATTTTCTTTGTTTTCCAGCTTCAGAGGTGACTCTTCCATGGTGCAGGAGCCATGTTTGCCATTAAAACCTGTTTGTTGTGGAGTGTTTACCCCTAAATGCCTTCAGTATGGATAACGTCTTTCCAGCTTGCAGAATTTGAGGAAATTTACCCCAAAGCTGGCTGGCCTTTGTTGGCACCCTGTTACTTTTGCATTGCTTATTTTCTACTGCAAGACCCAACTTTTAGCTGTTGAAGTGTCTGTTATTTGGAAGATACATAAGTGAAAGTCATTTCATCGGATCCTAATCGTGTTACGGGGAGCTGTTCATCTTTTTTCCTCCTGCAGCTATGGAAAGTGATTGCCTGTCCAGTTATCTGTCCTGTTCAGTATTTCCACAGCATTTTTTCCTGCATGTAAAATATTCAGGTTTGTGACTGAACGTAGGTGACTAGGGAAAGTAGATGTGAGAAAACCATACCCATATATTACTGTGCATGTGCAACAGGACCTCTGATATTACGTGGCTTTAGGGTTTCTAAGGTGGATGCTGGAGTCAAATATATCTTTGACAGAGGTTTACAAGGTGGTAGTGTTTATTCACATCAGAAGTTGGAGCTACACCAAATTTAGCAATATTTGTAAATGCTATTGATCTGTATTTTATCCTACGGTGGTGGAAAGGAGGACGGCCCTAGCGGTCATGACATTGTCAAAGCTAAGTAATGAATTTCAGTGCCTTTTTTTGTACATTTTCAGCAAATTGCTGCTGAACACCTGCCAAAGGGAATACTTTTCTCATTTTTGCTGCTTCACTGCTGTGCGCGTGTAATTTGGCAAGCATAACAAGTTCTCCGGTGACCTGCACTAAAATGTTAATGCTAGGATGGGATCTGAGTGGTCAGCTGGGATTGGTAACTGGAGCTGGAGTTTTACTCATGGTTTGGTCACCTGTATGAATATGAACCTGGCCTGATGATTACTTGGTTCTAATTCAAATGATGCTGGTGATCCAAAGGTAGTGGCACAAAGAGACGGTGTGGCGTGTACCAAATAAGCTTTCTGGGTTAAATTCCTCCCTGACCCCAAAGGTATTGCACCACCCTGTGTATCACAGAAGTATTGCCTTAGCTGCTGTTGCAGCCTGGTTTTCCAGCTGGGCAGAAGATCAAACATGAGCAATTGCTTTGAGCTCTGTAAGGATGCAAGCGATCCTAGGCTGATGCTCCCATGCCCTGGAGAGCTAACGTGGGACCTGCGCTACCTTTTTTCCTTTCTTTCAGCAGAGATTGCTTTCCAGCCCAAATTAAAATGGGCTGGTAAAATAGGGAGATGCAGTTTATAGTTCCCTCAGCTGTGCTGTGCTTGCCTCATTGATATTGTAAACTGAGATCCACCGCCTTTTAACAGTGCTAAATTAATTTGCAAGAAAAGTCATTTTCTAGTAACATGGTGGGTGCAGTAGGCATGCAAAAAAAAAAAAAAAAAAAAAAAGGCAGATTTAATTTTCATACTTTTCTGGAAGGATGTCAAGAAGTGGTTTTCGTGTGACTGTTTTGGGAACGCTGGACTAGGCAGAGCAGGGGCTGTTTGCTTTTGAGATACGTCTGTCTGCAGTGTGCTGCAGCTAATGCGCTCTGGGGCGCTCTGCCGCCTCGTGGCCCATCAGTTTGCAAAGCCAAGTGCTCAAAAGTGGGGAACTGGCAGAGCTGGGGGTGTTTGTAGAGCCTTAATTTGGTCACCCCCCGTCAGGGCCTTGGGTTATACAATTAATTACTTTTTTCTCTTTCTGCAAGACCTTTGCCGGGTTCGCCTCCAGGGATAGATTGTGTGCTGCTCTAAAAATTCAAAAATTAGTGGGAAGGGCCTTTGTTCCTTCAACATAAATAAGATTCACCTTCTCTCTAACAGCTCGGAGGTGAGATGTGGGTTCAGCTTATGGGTTAAGACAGCTCGATTCAGATATTTCTGGGTGGACTGGGTATGCCTGATCTCCCGTTACAGCCAGCGGAGCCCGGAGAGGCACCTGCCCTGGGTCTGCGTCGCTCTCCGGGCGCCGTTGACTGCCACGGGAGATGAGAGGCCCAGCATAATATAAGTGATCCATGAGCTGGATCCCACACCAAGAGTCCTGGCTCCACTGCAGGCTCGGGCAGGAGGTGTTTTCTTCTTCATCTCTGCTTGAGCTTGTGCTGGTTTTTGATGCAGCGCCCCTTTTTGCAAGATACTTATCACAGAATCGCAAGGGTTGGAAGGGACCTCGGGAGATCATCCAGTCCCACCCCCTGCTAAAGCAGGTTCTCCTAGGGCATGTTATACAGGACTTCGTCCAGGCAGGCTTTGAATATCTTCAGAGAAGAAGATTCCACAATCTCCCTGGGCAGCCTGTTCCAGTGCTCTGCAACCCTCAGAGTAAAGAAGTTTTTCCTCCTATTCAACTGAAACCTCTTGTGTCTCAGTTTGTACCCATTGCCCCTTGTCCTGTCGCTGGACACCACTGAGAAGAGTCTGGCTCCATCCTCGTGACTTCCACCCTTAAGATATTTGTAGGTGGTGATGATATCCCCTCTCAGTCTTCTCTTCTCCAGGCTGAACAAGCCCAGCTCCCTCAGCCTTTCCTCCTAGGGGAGATGCTCCAGTCCCCCCATCATCCTTGTTGCCCTCCCCTGGACTCTCTCCAGGAGTTCCTCATCTTTCTTGAACTGGGGAGCCCAGAGCTGGCCACAGTGCTCCAGGTGGGGTCTCACCAGGGCAGAGTAGAGGGGGAGGAGAACCTCCCTCGCCCTGCTGGCCACGCTCCTCTTGATGCACCCCAGGATGCCATTGGCCTTCTTGGCACCAAGGGCACCCTGCTGGCTCATGGCCACCTTGTCCCCCACCAGGACCCCCAGGTCCCTCTGGGCAGAGCTATTTCCCAGCAGGTCAGCCCCCAGCCTGTCCTGGTGCCTGGGGTTCGACCTCCCCAGGTGCAGCACCCAACACTTGCCCTTGTTGAACTTCATCAGGTTCCTCTCCGCCCAACTCTCCAGCCTGTCCAGGTCCCGCTGAATGGCAGCGCAGCCTTCCCATGGATCAGCCACTCCTCCCAGTTTGGTGTCATCAGCTAACTTGCTATATTTCTTCCATTGTTGGTTCTTGGCCCCATTCTCCTTTCCAGGTCTTTGCTTTTCCTCACCTCTAGGAAGGCACAAGTAGTCACTCAGATGTACTTTCTTTCTCTGTCCTGTCTCCTCTCTGGCATATTTGTCTCACCGTAAGCCAGGTTGTGCCATTTGCCGGGGGTTGTAACCATGATAGGAAATGTTTGGCTTCACTCCTTAGCAGGAACTTGCTCCTTGGGCCCAACACATCTTCACTGGAGTTGCGAGGGATGTCTATGCCTAGGGAGGATGTAGATTGAAGCTACTGTAGCAGCTAAAAACTGCAATACTTTTCCAAAGCAATCAAGCTCAATCGCCATTAAATATTGAGTAGCTGTTGGCCCCTTAGTTTGGAGCTACGATGGGCGGCGAATGGAGCCGGGGAAATGGCACCATCGGTCCTCGTAGCCTGCCGCAGCAAGGCTCTTCCTGAACGGGTGGGTTTACAGGCACGGAGAGAAGAAGCACGTGTATGTTTTTGCAGCCGCGTGTATGTTTTTGCAGCCCTTTTTTTTGAGCAAGATCGTATCACAGCTTTATAGGTGAGGGAGTTGCTTTGGCAAGAGAACAGGATTAGCTAACCCGTAGCTTTTCACTGCCAGTTTTGGCTGATGATTGCTTTTTTATTAGCTCTGTTTATAATTTTATTGATACAATTTCTGTGTTTCCTCAAAGCGGCAATCAAACTGTTTTCCTTCCTCAAGCTAAATGTTTCTGGCGGAGCGTCAGCTGGGGGCGAGATGAATTCCATTGCATGGGTAGGTGCAGAAACTACGAAGCAAGGTCTTTGCTGGACACTGTCTTTATGCAGCAGTAGCTTTTAGGGCATTTAGTTGTCAGAACTGTAAGCAGCACCGCAGCGGCAGAAGTGGTTATTTTCCTCAATAACAGCTAGGAACTGGTTGTTACTAAGAATATGCAACTTTCCCTAGGCCACAGTGAGTCAATATCAGAACTGAAATTGGAGCTAGATTTTTTTTTTTTTTTAATACATGAGTCTCACCTAGTGCTGTCTCTCTCATCATCTGTAGCAAGAAAACCTTGAACTTCAGTTTAGATTTAATAAAAGAGACTGTCATGTCATTTCTTCTATAATTTTAGATACAAGGATTTGTTTTTCCCGAATCCCTTTTTAGCCTGTGTCTGTAACTATATATTGACTATTCCGTGGTAAACTGTCTATATAATCATGACCTAATCATTGATCATATTGATTTGGCGACACACATTTAAATTGTTGCTCTCTCAAGTTTCCCTGAACTAAATTGCACGGCAAAGATGTGAAAAAATCAAGGGCAAATCTTGGGCAGCTCCTCATGCCAGTTTTAGAACGGGCTTTGTTTTGCTGCCTGTAGCCGGCTGACGAGCTGCCTGCACCTTGGTGTCAGAGGGGTGACATGGTTTGTTGTTCACGGGGTGTCTTATCTGCTTCTGTACACTCGGATAAAAAGAGAAAGGGATGTAGAGTAAAACCTGTCCTGTGGGAATAGCTGATATCGATTGCCTGGCAGAGGTGGAATTTAACTAAAGGTCAAATAAAATTGTACTGGAATCCCGCATAAGGGACAGCTGAAATGGGACTAAGAGCTACTTCTTTTTAGATTTTATATTGCGTGGTGAAAAGATACCAGGATGGCAAAATTGACCACAAAGAAATATTAACCAAACGCATTGCTTTTCTCCCCTTGAAATACGGTGTGGGGTAGGGCCACCACGCTGCACAGAGCTGATGCTTAAAGCAAAGAGTGGGACTCTCTGTTTAATGTTTATCCTGAATTACTGGACAGAAATTCCCAAATTGTTACTGAGAAATGCATTTGATTCTTTCTAAAGCTTCATAGCTTAAAGTGTCTCCAATTTTCTCTCATTGCGCTAGGCATATTTTTTTCCAAGCTTTTTGTCTGCATCATAAACTGACAAATAGTTTTAAAAATAATACTGTTTGGGGTTGATAACCCTCATGCGTGGGCTTTCTTCTCGCTTCAGAAGTGATTTTGGTGATTTTGGTAACGTGGCGGGGGGGGGGGCATGTAATTACTTGTAAACTATTTTCTTTACTTAAATAGGAGAGGAGCTGCTGTTTGGCACAGGAAATCTTGCCCTTTTGTAGCGAGCCCAGAGCTTCATAGTGCCTTCAAGCTTCTGGTCATCTGAACCACTTCTTCCTCCTTGCAGTTTTATGAAGACTTTCAGGATGACATTGATGGCTTCGTTTCTTTAGTTGTCATTTTCAAATGTTGTTAGGGGGAATCAAAGGAGATGAAAAGTCTGTACAAGCGTCCTGGGAGCAAGGACAAGAGTTTTAGAATGGCCGGTTGAGCGCACAGGCAACCAACCTGTCACTTCATCCACGTGTTGGCTCATTGACCTGCTTGTCACGGCTGCTGAAAACCCAACCTGGAATGATCAGCGTGATGTGTTGGACTAGCTGCGTCTTCCACGTATAAGATGGGTGGTTGGTTTTTTACTGGCTTTCATGTATTAGTCTGAAATTTAAAATGTCTGGCTCGTGGTGAAGGAAAATGTGTACTTTAGATTGAGGATGGGCTTAGGAAGTGGACATTTTACAAGCGCTTTATGTATTTTCTTCTTTCAGGCATCTTGGAAAAAGTGTTTTGCTGATGCGTTGGACCTCAGTTGTCTCTATTAGGGTAACAGGTTTTGTTTTCTTTAGCTGTTAAAAACCCAAACCACCTCCCTCTTTATGTGGAACGAGTATTGAGGGGTTCTTGTTTCCATAGTGCGCGTTTTCATGTTATGGCAGATGAATTCTTTTCCCCAGGCTACTTGAAATGGGCTAATATTTCAACAGAACTGCTAGGTTGTGATTGTTGTCTTTGAAGCATTTGACAAACATATAACTTTACCTGGATTTCCAAAAATGAAGTCCCTCACCAAAATCTATTTAAAGATTGTGGGAATAAGAGTGAAGGCCTCGCATGCATAAATAATTGAAAGATACTGGGAAAGGGAATAAATGATCAGTTTACACAGCAGAGGAAGGTTATTAGTGGTGTCCCAGAGGAATCTGTGCTGGAATAGGTGGTCTTGACCATGCTGGTTGGGTGGTGAAGGGGCAGGTGAAAATTAGGGTAGATATGTATAGCGATGTGTATATAGATATCTATATGTAGATAGCGATGTGTATTAAGACAGACTTTATCTTTTTTTTAAGACAAAACAATGATCTCCAAGTTGGCTAAGTGCCAGGAACAAGATTTTAAAGTTACAGTAGATAACTGTGAGAAACACAGGCTTGACGCTCGGTATTAGTTAAAAGACCAACTCAGTGTGAGGAATGATAACGAAGGGAATAGAGAGCAAACTGGGGAATATTGTTATGCTGCCGCATAATTCAGCAGTGCCTTCACAGCTTGAACCTATGTTCAGTTCTTCTTTTTAAAAATAAAGGAGGGGAGAAGGAAAATGATAGTGTGGAACCAGAGAGAAAATATTTGAGAGTGATATAATAGAGATCTATGAAATCCTGAGCGGCATGGAGAAGACAAAGGATAAACATATTTATCTCCTGCAGCGCAAGAATTAGGGCTATCAGATGAAATGCAAATTAAATACAAAGGAGGGACTTCTTTGTGCAGGGCGTAGTTAGGCTGAGGGGCAACCAAACACACTCGTAGGAAAAATATCCATTGAGAGCTGCTAAGTCCTGAAGACACCTACTACTACTGAAGACATCACCTCTGGATCAGGGAGTCCTGAAGAGGAGATCATTTGCAACTGTGAGCGGTTTTGAGGAAAATCCCCCTGCAGCTTGCCCTGCTCCTACTGCTGTAATCTAAGCATCTGCAACAGCCGTGAGTCGATGGGATATTGGGCTAAACAGACCTTCAGACTTGCCCCAGGCACTGTTCCTGCGTTTCTGGAGCATGCAGGTGTGTTGTTCCACCTCCAGAGCAGGCCAGTTTGTTAGTGGCACCCCAGTTGCCAGCTGAAGGCAGTTCAGAGACTTGGGTCTCCCTAAGCCTCGGTATGAGGACGCTGGTAGCTCGTGTCGCTGCTTCTGTTCCGGGAGAAATGTGAAGACTTTGGTCTCCAAGACTATGTTTTGACTTTGCTCACTGGGACAGATTTCAGCTAGCATAAGGGAGGAGGAAATAAGCACTCTCCTGCCCTTATTAGCTTTATTTCATCTTTTTCCCCTTAAACCTTTAGTTTTGACAGAGTTAGGTAAAAAAGAGGCTCCTGCTAGAGCCACACATCTGGGTTTTTCTTGTTTTAAATATTTCACTCTAGCATATGGTTATTCGTCCTGGTGTTTTCAGCTAATAATTTGTTGCTGAAAAAAAAAACCATTATCTGTATTGCTCTTGCCTTGAACTTGATGGATGGGAGCTTAGAAAACAAGCCCGCAGTGTTAGAAGGTCCTGTGGGGGTTTCTGTTCGCTGTCCTTTTTTTGCCTCCTGAGCTAAGACAAACCTTTCAAGGCCTGCTCAGATGTCCTCTGAGAATAGGCAGTGATTATGGCTTTCGAAATAATTGTGTATTTATTAGCCCAGCATGTATTTATTAGCCGAGCAGCTCTCACGCATGGCTCTGTCCTGGCTGTCGTGAACGGCAGGGTCCCTCCGGCAAAGCTACAGCCTCCGTGCCCAGAGGTCCTCTACATGCTGTTGCTCTATGAAATCTGTAAATGATATAAAAATAAACCAAACAACCCCTCCGCCCCCCTCCCTCTATAGCCACCATCATTACCTCCTTGTCGTTACAGCCAGGCGTTTAATTAGTCCATGCAAATATCCCTACTTTGATTAGGCCCGAAGTGTGTTAACATAACCGTGCCGCTTCTGCTCGTGCTGTGCTTTTTCTTCGGAGGATTTTCAGATGTCAGAGCCATTCTTTGTGGTTACAACTTGGTAAACAAATTAAGAAAGAGAGAAAACTGGTAAGTTCTCGGGGTTTCTTGCTGCAGAATGGATACTATTTTGAACACGGATCCTAACACCAAGTGTCACAGCAGGAGGGAGCATAATTACGTATGACTTACCTGCTAGTGGCATTTTACTGAAAAAAAAGAAGGATTTGTTCTCGCTTATCTTTGAGCAGGTATAAATACCGTTACTTTATCAAAATTGGAAAATTGTATTTTAGTCAATAAATGACTGTATTTTAAGTAACTGTATTTCAGTATTTGAAAACTGAACCTTGCAAAACTGATGCTGCTAAGAAACCAAGGCAGTCTGTCGTACTCCTGGCAGGGGTGATAAAGAAAACACTGAAATGTTGTAATAAAAAGGGAGAGTATAAAGCCAAATAACAGGCATTTGAGCTTTCAGAAATATCTGCTCTGGGCAATCATCAAACATGCAACTTTTGAAACATATCGGATGAGTAAGATGCCACCTGTTTTGTTTACTAGCAGGCAATTGTAGATACTGAATTAATTATTGCTAGCTGTGTTTCAGAGATTGGCATCGTGATAAAGCAGAGCTATTAGAGATCAAGAAGGAGGAGGTCATTTAAGTAATAGGTGAAGATGTGGTACGTAAGATATTTGTGTATCATATCAGAAGTTTCCTCTTCAGAAACCCGTGGTGCTGCTTTCTGTCCTAATTCCACCTGTATAGACATCACTGTCTGTCTCGAACGCCTGTAGTTGTGTTGCACCTAGGACCACCCTCCTTTTAGTCAAGGGCACAAGAAGGTTTCTTTTCAAGACGTTAGACTTGTGTGAGATGCTGGGTATTCACAATCTTTGTTGTTCACAAAGTTAAGGCCAGGAACCTTCTGCCGAGGACTACTTTGGTAGCTGATTAGAATTCTTGATTTTCCAAGCCAGACCTCCAACACTTCCCTCTTTCCGCAAGACTCTAAGCACCAATTCTAAGGCAGGTTTGCAACTGGTTTGGTTTTTGGTTTTTTTTTTTCTTGGAGATAGACGAAGGGCAGATGAGCAGCAGTGCCTTCCCCTTCCCAGCTAAGCTGCGACCACTCCTTGCAATGTGTATGAGTATGGAACACCACATTCTGTGGAAATTGCTGCTGTTGGATAATCCATTAGCAGCAATGGTGATCAAGTAATATAAGTATTAGAGAATCATAGAAGGATAGAATGTTTTGGGTTGGAAGGGACCCCTAGAGCCCATCCAGTCCAACCCCCCTGCAGGAGCAGGGACACCTTTAACCAGATCAGGTTGCTCACAGCCCCGTCCAACCCGGTCTTGAATGTTCCCAGGGATGGGGCCTCCACCACCTCTCTGGGCAAGCCCTGCCAGGGTTTCACCACCCTCATGGTAAAGAATTTCTTCCTTAGATCCAGTCTAAACCTACCCCGGTTTAGTTTAAAACCATCACCCCTTGTCCTGTCACAGCTGTCCCTGCTAAAAAGATTTTCCCCGTCTTTCCTATAGTATCTTCATAATTTATTCCATCTTCACCTTCAAGAAGGTTTTCTTTGGCTTTTGAAGTAATGCTAGAATGTCCTGCAGGCAAGTTTTTGGGAACTGTTGGGTTGGATGAGTCGTTCTAGATTCTTCCCTTCTTTCCATATAGATTGGTGCACCTAAACGCTTCTTGTTTTTGGTGGTTGGCTCTCTTTGATGCTGCCTTTGAACTGTTTCTGCTGCTTTTTGTGCCTTTTTCTGCTCTTCTGCCTCTCCATTTGCCTCCTCTTTATGTACTCTCCTACTCTGAAACGTGTAAAACAGATAAATGGTTTTGACGCGTGTGATTAACGTGCTGTATACACACAGTGTTGACCTACCTGCTTTATTCTTACCATTTATCTTTTCTGAGCTTGTTGGGATGAGGCAAGTCTTTCTGTGTTGTCTGGCATCCTGCCACTCTGATCCCAGCCAGGGAGTTTGGAAGCTGCTGTAGTATGGGTTGTAAATAATCGAATCTTTGATGTTCAGGTCTCTAAGCTGATGAGACTTTTGTCTGTAGACCCAAGTTTAATTGAGAGCGAGCAGAGGCTTCGTCAGATGAGTTGGTTTATGCCAGAACTGTGCTGTCTGGTTTTTCTCTAAGTGAGAAAGTACTTGAGACCCTGTGTCTGGTGGAGAGGTAGGTGCCTTTTGGATCTGAAAAAAAACAAGCTTATTTTAGAGCCAGATTCTGATTTGAAGGTCTGCTTAATGTACCAGTTTTCTCTGAAAACTCAGTCAAGTATTCTCTTATGATTAAAATTAATCATCTCTCCTTTACTTCTTCCTATTTCAGACAGCTCTATAATCACACTGAAAAGAACTGCCTTTACAATAGCTATGTCTGTGCAAATCTTGAGGTTTCTCTGTATCTCATTTCCTTCATTTGTATGGCTTAGCATCTCTTCTTATTTGCGTAATTTCACCTCTGCGGTCAGTCCGTTATGAAAATTGCCCCACTGTCATCTTGTGCTATACACTTGTCTTGATTTCTGATTATTCTTTTGATTATGTGGGGTTCCTCAGCACTGCTGTATTGCAAATAACAAATAAGACTGTTCCAGGGAAGGAAGAGAAATACTGTAAGATGTTTGTTGCTGCTTGAGAAGATAAAATCCATCTCCACTCAGGTTCCAGAAGAAATGCACATCATAAATATTAATGCCAGAATGAACCTGGAAATCAGGTGAACGTGTATATACAAGACCATCATGGGTGGAGTTTCCAACTTGGGTTTATCTGGTTTCTCAGGGTGTTCTCTATTTTGCTTCCCTTGGTCTTCAGTTAGTAATAGTTTTGCTTGTCTTGGTCATCATCAAGGTCATCTGAAACCTCTTGTGTCGGAGTGTCCTGAAGTTACGCTCTTCAGAGCTCTCGATACCTGCTTTTCAGGCTGTCTGCCTAGTTGGATAGAGTCTCTTCCCTCTTCATATCTGCCTTGGCTAGCAAGCCATTCCTGCAGGATATGTGGCTGGATATCTGTTGTTTTTAAAGATTAAGTCAAGGCAAATCCATCGTGTCCATTATCATGATAAGTCACACAGGGGGTTTTGGAGAAATGAAGTGTAATATGCATAAACTTCTGCAAGAGAATTGACTTGGTACAGTGAGATATTTTGACGTTAAAAAAGAGATTAGAACAACATGTTGCCCATTACATTGGTTTTCAAAACAGACATAGCAGAAAATCATTGTCATTGACCTGAATGGTTTCTAATAGGACTCTGTTGTTTTTGCCTCTGGGCCTTGTGTTTCATACTTGTGTTAAAATAGTAATTTCTAAGGGTTGGCAGGAGCTATCAATATTGGAGATGGGCAAATAAGGGATAAATCTGTATTCCATAGTAAGTTGTGTACGAGCAAGCAGTGTACTTTATTATGGGAAAATGCAAAGCTGTTTTTCTAGGAATGGTGCAGGATTCTATTCTGAGAAGCAGCGAAATATCTAGAAAATATTTAGGAGTTAAGTCGCATTATCATGAGCTTTCTGTATGATTCAGCAGCCAAATTACCCTTGACTGTATAAATAGTGGAAAATTGGATAGGAATAGGCAAATCATATTCCATCTGGATATAGTACTGGTGTGTCTGCAAAGTTCTGTGGCTGTTTTTGGTATCAAAGGCAACAAGAAGAATGCTTAAAAACTGGAGATAGTGCTAAGAAAAGATAGGAAAATGATGTAAGCATTAGAACATACACACTTAATGAACAATACACAAAACTCTTTGAATCTAGTCCGACACCCTGATACCTGCTAGAATGGCAACATGGTGGAACACAACTAATCTAGGAGATTTCTGGAGTGCATTATGATGATATTTTGAAATAGTTGGCTCATCCAGTGCCTGGGAAAGGTGCTTTCCTGGATCTGCTACTTGCAAAGAGCTGGTTGAGGGAGGGATGTGGTCTTGGCTGTGATGACTGAGATGTTAGAGCTTAAGATCCTGAGGGATGCAAGTAGCAGAATAGAGATGTCAGAATTCAGCACAACAGACTTGAACGTTTCCAGGGAACAGAAAGGCAGAAACCCACGGGAGGATGTCCTGAAGGGTGAACAAGCCCAGGTGAGCTTAGCTGATCTTCTAGGACAGCCTCCTCAAATTGCATCCTGATGTGCAGGAAACCAGTTAGGCACGACAGGTTTGCTTAACCGCTTAATGGGGAAATCCTGATGGAGCTCAAACACAAAAAAAGGACTGTGCAGAAGGTGAAAGGAGGTATGGGATACCCGGGAGGGCACATTAGGAAAGTTTAGCTGGAGTTGAAACTCCAAAGGGATTATAGGGCAACAAGAAGGACTTCCATAGGTACACTGGTCAGCAAATGAAGGCAAAAGAAAATGTGGGTCTGCTGCTGGATGAGGCAGGCAACTCCGGGACGAAGGACACAGGAAAAGGCTGAGGTATGCGGTGTTTCTTTGCCTCGGTCTTTATTTGCAAGATCTGCTCTTGCTAGGTGGCGATTGTCATGAATGGAGTGAGAGGTAGGCAAAAAAAATATAGTTTATTGATGTCAAACAGTGAGTTAACAAAGTTCAATGATAAATGTGACAGTAGTTTATAAGATTCGATGGCAAGATACACTTGGTTACGTACTACATAAGAGGACAGGGTCAGAAAAAACTGTCAGGGAGACCCTCCTATTGAGTCATGAGGTTCAGAAAAGATCTCCTTGCTTTCTAAAATCCTTCCTCGGAGAGGAGTCGAGGTGCAGCTGGATCCAATCTTAGTCCCAGACTTGGTCAATGGTTTATGTCTAAAGGATTATACACGCGCAATCAATCCTTTGTATCACTTAGCTAAGATTTCAAAGTTAGCATGCTGTTAGCCACTTAACCAGTATCTGTGGGGGTTAAGGAATCTCTCAACCTCGAGGAGTAACCTTGAGAGGCATCCCTGCTTGAGGGGAGATGCTGGCGTGCAGCCCGCTGCCGTGCAGGAGAGCTCCAAGGGCTCTTGGGCTGCTCACTATTGATGGGGGTAAGATAATTGGCTCATGGTCATATTTGCATCCCGACCGCAGATTTTAGTTTCTTCACTGTGCTTAGGTGGGCACATTGCACAATAGCCCTTGGGTATTGTTTCTGTCTCCCCCAAATCCACTTTGAGCTGTATGTATCCATCACGACCAGACGCATCTATCATGACTGCCACAGGTGGTTATTGCTTGAGCAGAATTATGGGAAGAGGTCGGGGGGTTGGGAGCACACCTCCATAGCGATTTAGGGTGAGAGGTAGTGCCCATGGCAGAGGATTATATTGGACACCACCAGCAAATTGGACACGTGCAAGTCTGTGGAAGGGGTTGGGTGAGGTAGCTCCATCTCACCTTGGAGAGATTGTGACAACTGAGAGGTCCCCGGCGACTGGAGATGTCGTGTCTGTCTTCAGGAGGGTGAGAAGGAGAACTACAGGCTGGTAAGCCTCGCCCTGGTCACCAAGAACACTATGGAGCGTGTCTTTGTGGAAGCTGCTTCCATGGTTGGGAAGGTGGCCAGGAGGATTCAGCTTGGATTTGCCAGGGCAAAACTGTGCCTACCCAACCTGCTAGAAATGTGGGAAATCAGGACGTTTCCAGTGGGCAGTTACGATGAAACCTGGGCACTGAAAGTAGGAGGTGAGCAAAGTCAGTCTTGAAATAGCCAATCTACTATGAATTCTTACATGAATCACTGTTTAGTAATAAAAAAATCTGACTTTAGACCTGCAAATCAGGGTCAGATTTTAAAGATACACTTTTTTAAAAAATAACACCCCCCCCAAATCCACGAAAAAAGAGGCGTTTACTCTTAAGCATACCTCAGTTTGTCTTTTCTTTTTCTCTGTTGGCTTTTAAGTATCTGTCTCAGATCCTGACAGTGCTTTAAAATAAGAGATCTTGCCAATTTGTTTTAAAAAAATAAATCAGTGTATGTCTCAATGTAAATCCACTATTTAGTAGATAACCTTTTCTGTAGTATTTGCTGCCCCTTTCAGGTCTCTGGGCTGTCTCTTAAAGCTCACCCTTGACTTGGTCAGCGGAGGAGGTGCTGATCGTGCATCGGGAAATGATGAAACTAAATCTTAAACATTGACAGATTTATTTTTAAAAGAAAAAATGAAAAATTTAACTTAGTTGTATAATGCAACTTTGTGCTGCATAATGATGATTGGTACAGCTTTAAGGGGTGCTATTTAATAGCTCATCCATAAAATGACAGCTTATGTAAATCGAGTAAGGCTTTTAATTCATGTCCACTTCTCATACTCCGCGTTTGGCTTCTTAACTTACAATCTTACAATTTGCGCCGGTCCTTAGTTTTAGTATCAGGTTTCAAATGAAATAGAGTTGCTCATTTTGCAAATAAGAAAAATGTTGAATATCCAAATCAGTGTTTAAAGTTTGAAAGTTGAGAAAAGGCAGAAGAAAAGTCAAATTCCTCCTTCTTTATTCAGGAAATGATGGAAATTTGTTGCCAGGATAACATTCTATGGAAGGTTGGCTGTCACACACTTCTTTCTCTTTTTCAATTAGTGGAAAAGAACCTGTAGTCTTTATTAAATATGGACTATGCAATTCAGGCTTTTATTTTACATTAATAAAATGGGGTATGAGACTGAGCTATGTTTACTCACTACAAGTCTTCGGGACTTCTGGGGAGAGCTGGAGGACTCGGTGGCTCAGGTTGAAAATGCCTGTGTCTTACAGAAGATGGTGATTTCATAGAATCGTTTAGGTTGGAAAAGACCTCTAAGATCATCAGATCCAATCATTAACCTAACCCTGCCATCCCACTGCTAAATCATGTCCCTAAGCACCTCGTCTACCTGTCTTTTAAATACCTCCAGGGGTGGGGACTCGACCACCTCCCTAGGCAGCCCATTTCAGAGCCTGACAACCCTTTCATTTGATGAGGCTTGAGACTTTTCTTGGAAATTCCATCTTTGTTACTTTATCTGGTTTGGGCTCGTCTTTGTTTTGCTTTTCTGGTTATCATTAAGACGCATTTCTCTTTTCAGCATAGAGTTGGCCAAGACAATTTTACCATCCATTACACCATACTGAAATCCTCTTGGTGCCCTAGCAGATGTTTAGGGTCTGTTGGTGTTTGTTATATTCAGCATTTTAAATCTTGGCCACAAACTTGCTTGGGAGGGGGATATAATATTTTTTTTTCTCCCCTCAGTGTTTCTGGCCATGATTGCAGGTGCTTAATATGAGCACATACCCTCTGGTGTGATGGGTGAGTTATCTGGTGACTTCCCCCCCCCCCCCCCCACTTTAGCTAAAATTTCTTTTTCTTTAATTCTTGCAAATCACATCTTCAAAAGTGAGTGTTTTTCAGGCTGATGTTAATGAATCACACGTTGGCAATGTTTTCCCTGGTGTGATAAACAATTGTTCTGTTAGTCTGTCAGATTAGTGAGCCACAAACTCCGAAATGTTTTACATGGGTTTTGGGTTTTGTTTTTTTTAAGGTGCTTATTTTGACAGCCATTATAGCCCATCCCACAAATATCTTGGTCTTTATACATCTTAGCCTTTAACAGTTTGATGGGAATTAATATTTTTGCTTGTGAGTCTGAGCCCATTTGGGGTTTTTGCTGGTTCATTTGGGGGGGTTATTGTTGTTTGAGGGTTTGGGGGTTTTTTTGGTCAGATTGGACCATGCTTTAAGGTAGGCTCTGGAGCTTTATTTTGATTCAGAAGTTTCCAGCTATCTGGAGCTGGAAATTGGATGATGAATCTTTATAGGACACTTAATAAAGAGCTGAAGTTAGTCATCCTTGGGATTTTGGTGTGCAGTATTCTTTCAGGTATCAGCATAACATCTCTCTCTTACTCAAGGTGTCCTCTTTTCAGCAACATTTAATGTTAATACTGAGGTCTTCATCATTTGTGACCATTAAGGAGGCCCATATTCCTCTCAAACAGTGGTTGTTAATCCTGCCTGCATCTTGGTTTGGGAATTATCCAGATTCTCTGAAGTTTCAAATGGTTTCAAAAGAAAAAGTTGCCTTTTCTCTGATGTAAATCTCTTCTCCTGTACTGCAGTCCTCTTATACAACCACCGTATACTGCAGGGAGGATGCTCAAGTGAAATGATTCCTACATGGAAAGGAATATTATCCTTGCTGGTGGTGGTGGAGATTATGTTGACTGATGGCTTCCTTGTGTGAACTTTGGTTGAGGACTGCTTTGGATTCCTTTTTTCTTTTGTTTTACTCTCTCGTAGGTCAGTAACTTACCATTTGTCATCAGCAGAGGATTTTTCTACGAGCTAGAATAATTAGTCTCTGTTAGACATCCAGTGATAAATGGGAGAGGAGGAGGAAAAAGGTTAACAATTAATTTTGTTTCAGCATTAGACTTCAATGAAGTTGAGAGCGTGCCACTTGCTCACAGAGGGAGGTGATTTGTGGAATTTTACATAGACAGTCTCGTACGTTTTCATGTGAGAACGCAGCTGGATCTTGTCCCAATCCCTGCAATTTATCTGTATACCATGGGAATCAAATGAACACGTAGTGGCTATACCAAACTCTCCCTAACATGAGATCCTGTATTGCTGTCAGTGTCTGAGCAGGAGCGAGTGCTCCGACTGCCCCTGGTTGGTCCCCAAAACTGAATGTGGTTCTCATTGCGTTGCTGGAGCATGTCCAGAGGAGAGCCACAAAGCTGGTGAGGGCTGAGCCACAAAGCTGGTGAGGGCTGAGGAGCACAAGCGTTACGAGGAGCGGCTGAGGGAGCTGAGGTTGTTTAGTTTGGAGAAGAGGAGGCTGAGGGGAGACCTTACCACTCCCTACCACTGCCTGAGAGGAGGCTGTAGTGAGGTGGGGGTCGGCCTCTTCTCCCTGGTAACAGGCAATAGGATGAGAGGGAATGGTCTGAAGTTGCACCAGGGCAGGGTTAGGTTGGACATTAGGAAAAATTCCTTCCCCAACAGAGTTGTCAAGCACTGGAACGGGCTGCCCAGGGAAGGGGTCAAAGTCCCTGTCCCTGGAGGGATTTAAAAAGCCGGGCAGATGAGGTGCTTAGGGACAGGGTTTAGTGGTGGGATGGCAGGGCTAGGGGAACGGTTGGACTTGATGATCTTAAAGGGCTTTTCCAACCCAAATAATTCTATGATTCTATGATTCATTGTCTCCTCTGACTTTCCCTTTTGCCCAGGCTTAGTTTCCAGATGATGAGTACTGAGGGCTCAGTCTGGTCTGGGAGCATCTTCCTCACAACTATTGTTTAAAAAAGCCCTGCAAGGCTGCTGCAGTCAAGTGCTCTTTTATACAAAGCAAACCCCAGACTCATGGTAGTGTGCATGTTTGTGTATCGTTTCATCCATGTATTCCAATAAGGTTGAGGGTTCCCTTGCTGCTGGAATATTTGAGGTTTTTAACTTGGATTTTAATTCCGATAGTGACGTAGAAACTCTTACCTGGAAGACGTTGAAAACTGCTGAAGTCACTTGTGAGAACTTCACAATTGTAATAGAGGTTTGGGGTTTTTTTTGCAGGTATTCAGAACGAAGCCTGACAAAATGCATTGGGATCACGATCGAGACCAGACCAGATTACTGCCTGAAGCGGCATTTAAGCGACATGTTATCCTACGGCTGTACGAGGCTGGAGATCGGGGTGCAGAGCGTGTACGAGGACGTGGCCAGGGACACCAACAGGTGAGAAGAAAGCTTTGGGGAGAAGCTGAGTGTGGCTGCTCACCGTGTGCATTCTGGAATGCTCTCGAGGAATGTGTCTCGACCTGTTTGCTTTAAACGCCCTTTTAATGTTGAAACATTTAGCTCATTTCCTTGTTTGTGTGGCCGTAGGTCTGTTAAGAAAAATTAATAAACTGCAGTGGCTTCATGGATTTCTTTGTGATATTGTGTAGACCATGGCTTGAGAAAATGGGGTTATTTGCCATGTTTTATTTTAAAATCATATTCTTTTTCTGTATTGTACATATCTCTTTTTTTCTTTTTATTGCTTCATGAATAAATGCAGTTTTGTGAAGTAGAACGTGCGCCCAGAGAGAGCTCATAGTTCTTGTCCTACATAATTCACAGTCTATAGGCTTGAGTAGATACAATGCAGTGTAATCTATTGGAGGTGCTTTACCAGCAACCAGCACGTTCTCTACACCAGACACCTTTTTCTGCTGAGTATTGAAGAGAGATGACACTGGTGAGTACAGAGAGTGATGCATAGCCAGAAACACTACCTGTTGATAGATTACCCACGGTCATTCTAGTCATACAGTATCTCTAGGGATTTGCAAAGTATATTCATGAGAGGCCTGGGATTTATTCCTTGTCATACTGGACCTATGGCTGAAAGAACAGTTGGCCTACGTAGGAGAGTGCAATACATTGTTCATCTCATCCCTTACAGGCAAGTAAGCCAATTTCCTTTTTTTTTTTTTTTTTTTTATTGCAAGTCTGACAACTCTGTTCAGATTTTGAAAGTGATTTTTTGTTTTTTCACTTCTGACACTCGTACAACTTGCCTTCATTCGTATTGCGTATTCCAGGCACCTACCAAAGATGTTTAATAACTATAATCATAGGTAATGACAGAGAGATTATGGTTCAATAAGCTAAGCACATTTTTGTTAATACCTACCTTAAAGGCAGTAGTGCAAAACTGAAAATGTTGGACATTTTCTTTTAGACACTTAAAGAAAGAATCCAAAATGAGTTTCCTCCTGCAGGTTTAGCTGTAGTATTGCTGGTGCATGGAAGTGCAGGATGTCGCTGCTATGAAATGGTCAGGCTCCAAGTCTCAGTAGAGAGGAAAAGCCATGTATTGAGTAGTCCAGGAGTTAAGAGCTAATATTTATAAGTGGTACTTTCCTCCTCTAGATGTCAGAGCTTTCCAAAGGAAAAAAACCATACTAAGGAACGTAGCTAAATCTCACTCTTAGACCATTCATATTCATTAACGGTTAATTCTGACACAGACTGTAAATTTAACAATTAATTCCTCCTCAGCTTTTAAATTCTTTTTTTCACCTCAAATCTTTCAAAGGTGTCCCATCCTGAGGTGGAACTGTAAACCCCCACTTAGCTATCCCTTCAGTCACCTTCCATTTTCCTCCAGTTTGGTCTGTCACATCAGAACTGGTACCATAAATCATTCAAAGCTATACGGCACTTTTGGCTCGTACGTTTGCTAATGAACCCTTGCTTTCCTGCTGTTGAATCGGAAGAATGAAGTAGTATATTACTGACTTGATTTCCCTCAGAAGTAATCCTGTATGGAATTATATTTTTAAAGGTTTTTGGCACTTTTCAGAGGTGCTTGCGGAACGGCTAAAAGGCTTTGCTGCAGGCTGTCTCAGAGCAGGGAGAACGCAGGCTCTTCGCTCCATATCTCCCTCCGACTTCTTCGAACAATGGTTTGGAATATACTTGTAGAGAAGGAAGGGTGATTCAAGTTTCTCTTTCTTTTGAAATGACCTCATTTTGCTTCTGTTCTTCTACTTTGTGGGGGATGTGTTTTGGCTTTAAACTTTTAATATTTTGCTTGTAGCAAAATGTCAGATTACAACCAATTAGGCTAACTGTTTGGAAATTACTTTCTATTATGTTCCATAAGTCATTAGTGAGGTTTTTGAGTGCTTCTGGTGGCTGTGAGGCAGAAAAATATTCAAGAACAGATCTAAGCATCAAATAATCAAGTTATTGATGCAGCTTAAATTCCACTTCTAATAAGAAAATAATTTTTATTTATGAAGCAAGTCTCCATTTACTCCCCTCAGGCTACTCAAGGTCTTGAGTAATACTGTCCTTGAACAGGCTCAGAAAAACACCGTAGTACTTCTGAAAAAATCATAAATAAAACTCCAGTCATAGAACTACATGTAGGGGTTTAACGGAGGCAGAATCTTCCAGTGGAGAGGAAAGAAGAGGTCCTTCCAACAAGGGAAGTAGCTGTTTGGTTTGGTTAACGTTAGGTCTCGGCAGAAGGCATGCATTTGTAGATGTGCCCAGATGGCATTAATTTTTCATCCAAGGGACTGTTGAGGAGCAGAAGAGTCACCTGCTGAGCTAATCTGTTGGGAAAGAATCCCAAAAGACAGGGTGAACTGGTGTGAAAGTGTGATGGGAAGAAAATGGGGGTTGGAGAGGGAAGAAGGTAGCAGATGCTGAGAGGATAGACATGTCAGCCAGTAGTGGAAGAGCCCTCCCAGATGGGGAAGAGCAAAAGCAAGGACTTTGTGGGAAGATGGTTC
This sequence comes from Butorides virescens, assembly GCA_017310255.1. Taxonomy (NCBI): domain Eukaryota; kingdom Metazoa; phylum Chordata; class Aves; order Pelecaniformes; family Ardeidae; genus Butorides; species Butorides virescens. Next base: position 41,483 of record JADKXX010002798.1, read on the forward strand.
ACTTGTGATAGGGATCGCCCAGTAGCTGTTTGTAGTGACAGTGATTGCTGTTGTGGAGGCAGAAGGCAGCTCCTGAGCCATGGAGATGGAAGGAGAAAGGAGTTTGCTTGGGGCTAATGAGTTATAGAATCATAGAATTGTTTAGGTTGGAAAAGACCTTTAAGATCATCAAGTCCAACTGTTCCCCTAACCCTGCCATCCCACCACTAAACCATGTCCCTAAGCACCTTGTCTGCCTAGCTTTTAAATACCTCCAGGGATGGGACTCAACCTTGGTTCCTGCAATTGTTTGTGCTCCCACTCTCTCCGAGCTCCTGTGGAGCAAGCTTGAGTTAGCTGGGTTTGATGTTGGTGGAGAGGAACATGAAATCCTGTAAGATTCCCAATCCAGCCTGTGTTTCAGAAGTTTGGCACCTCTTGGAAGTTGAGGAGAGTTTGTGTTTCACTAAAGGGAGTACTTGAGAGTTGGGCAAGCTTGTTGCAGGATGATTTTCAAGCTAGCTGGTTTTATGTAGCCCCCATCCTTCTTCTCCTTTTGCTCTTCTGTTGCTTTTGTTTCTGGTTATGCTTCATTTTGATTACACAGTCTTCAAGTGCAGTGTGTCCTAGCTTGTGCTGTGGCATCAACTTGTCTCATTGCTTTACAAACTGAATTTCAACAGCTTTCAAAAGTTTCTCAGGCTGTGATTTGAATAGCCGTAGCCTTGGTAGGGTTCACCAGCTATGGAAGTAGCAAACTGGACTACTTTTAACCCCTGGTATAAGTTTACTTTATTAGCAGGCATGTTCCAAGACTTGAGTGGTGATAAGCTGGTAATAAAATTCAACCCTTCTCACTTCCTAGAGAATAATTTTAATTAAACGTATCAAAATACGTCGTCTTCTATGTGATCCTGAATCTCTCTCTTCTCTCTTCCCAGAGGTCACACCGTGAAGGCTGTGTGCGAGTCCTTTCACTTAGCCAAGGATGCTGGGTTTAAAGTGGTGGCGCACATGATGCCTGATCTACCAAACATGGGGCTTGAAAGGGACATGGACCAGTTTGTTGTGAGTATGGCTTAAAATAAGCGGGAGTTTCTAGCGTGTTCCAGCTTTTTCATCTAACGCTGCTTCTCTTTCTTAGCTCAGCTATTAGTTGCAATCCAGGCCAGAATTGTTTCTTAAGGACAAATAATTTAAAATTCGTTTTTGAAGGTGGAGGGTAAGAAAGATTTGTTGAACTACTTCATCCAGAAAATTATATCCTTGCCTCATGAAAGACTGAGTCACTCGGGTCTCTCTGGAATATAGCTCTTCCGATATTAACTAGGGCTCTTACTTTTTCCCAAGGTGGTTTTCTTTCCTTGGATTTAGAATAGTACATGATTCAAAGTTAAAAGCATACTATCGCGAAGGTAATTAATTGCAAAGTAGAGTGTACAGGTGTATTATATAGCACCTCTGTTCTTGGCTCAGTGCTATTCAATATCTTTATCAATGATGTGGAAGAAAATACAAAATTATTTCTAGAGAAATCGAAACGAGAAACGAGCAAATGGTAAACAGAGTAGGGAATTAACCACTTCATCTGGTAGCGTGGTAGATTTTTTTTCTTTGTTTCTTTTTTTTTTTAAGTCGAAATTGGTTGTCTTTTTAAAATAGTGCAGAAATTGCAGTCACGATACAGGAATCACAGGTGTATTTCTGTGCAAGGTCAGACTTCCTGGCACTGAAAAGCTATCAGTGCGATGGGATATATTGGTTAGAAGTACAGGCAGAAAGCAGCGGTTTATCTTGGTACGCTGCAGCCAGGCACCTCTAAAAGAAGCAATCGAAAACGCAGCTGTACAGCGCGTGAAGGAAATTTTGAAAACGGTGGTAGGTACTTTTTGTAAGGGGTTTTGTGCGGTGTTCCTTGAGCTCTTCATAAACATAATGTCGTAGTATTCTGCAAATGCTGTATTCATGTGACAAAGCGGGAGGCTGGGACAAAGCCACACGCATAAAACTAGAGGTGAAGTCAGTGACGGAGCCCAAAGTTAACTCAAAATTCCTGCCCCAGACTCTCTTGCTCCTGGATGATGTCCTGTGCCCCCTGCTCTGGGTGACCCTGCTTTAGGAGGGTTGGACTGGGTGATCTCCCGAGGTCCCTTCCAACCCCTGCCATTCTGGGATTCTGTGATTCTGTGGATTATTTTCTTACAGTGCTGAAGGAGATAGAGGGTGGGCATCACATTAGCTGTGTTTTCATATAATTACTTGTGATGCGGGGTACGGCAAAACCTGAGTCCCTTAATCAATATCTCATGACGGTGCAGCCATAGTTCTGGGTTCTTTATGGGCCTGTCATTACTGAAGTAATATTAGGCTGGAGAGAATTTGTGGTGGAAGAATAGCAATACTGACTAAAAGATTTAAAGGGCTAACCTCGCGTAAGACCCAGCAAAGAGGAGACCATAATCTGAGGTATTTGCAACATGTAAAACTGAAGAGGGAGGAATTATTTAAGGCAGAATTACAAGCTTCCATAGAAAGTATTTAGTGATTATTATTCTTTGCTGCTTATTCATGATAAATGGCTAAGGCTTTTCCGCTGTCGGATCTGGAGTTGCTCCTGTTTCACTGCAGGAGATTTAGGGAGTCTGTTTAAAAGGTATAATTACAAGTGATGCTAAACCGCCTCCAGTTTCTGCAGGCCAGCGGGCTCCATTGCTCGTTAGGGGAAGGGTAATGCCATGCTGTATTTTGTCCATTTATTAATGGCAATTTTTTTCGGAAATAGAAGAGGCAGAAGGCAAAGCTTTCAGAAAGAGGAGACAAGAATATAGTGAAAAGGCTGGAATTGTGAGAGGGGGGATTAAAAGAAAGCTGGGAAAATAGCTGAGCATAGAAAAGCAAGAGAAGGAGAAAACAGAGCAGAGAAGGTCAACTTGTTAGACTGTTTCTGCCAGAGAAGTCTCTTGGCTTTAGGAGCTGGGAAGACCAGTGTTGATGGTGGGCCAGCTCTGGGACACGGCAGGAAGGAATTTGCACGTTGTGGTGAGGAAGGATGAGAAAAGTGAGAGTAGATGAGAATGAGGCCCAAAGAGAATTAAGAAATTTTTCAGTTTAGAAAAGGAAGGGTTAAGATAAGATTCAATTTTTTTGCTGAAGGGCTGGAATTGGCAAAAAGGCTGGTTGGAGGGCCAGAAAGGAGAAATGCTAAGCAGGGGAAAAAGAAGAGACAAGAAAAAGAAAACCAGGTGATACTTTAAGTGGGGGAATTCAAGAATACAGAGACAGAGATGGGATGAAGACCAGCTCAAGTGACAGCCCTGTTAATGAGTTCAGAAATTTGAAGCGGGACTCACAGATCAAATTAAGATTTGATGCCAGTGAACATACAGATGAGGAGTTGGAGGATGAGTAATCAGTGTGGAGGATGAAGCCCTCAAGAAGTAATGTGAATGCTGCAGAGTGAGGAAGAAAAATGGGAGTTGGAGAGGCGGGCTGGTGGGGAAGAGGTGGTAGATCACATCAGCGTGGAGAAGAACTATACCTGTGTTGGTTTAAAGAGAAGGAAGTATGGGAAGGAGAGAAGAAAGAATCAAAAATGCCTGTGTCAGAGAGGTGCACAGGGTCCCCACCGCGATCAGACGGCATGTGAAGAAGGACCTGTGTGAAGGCAGCAGCCGCAGAGTTGGTGCCCATCTAAGTGATCACGGCGCATTTCGGAAGACGGAGCTGCAGGGAATGAGAGTGGAGAGGCTGTGGATCACTGCGACATGTTTCGAGACGGAGTGGTAAACGAGAGGCAGCCATCCTCTTCCTTCTACCTTCTCCTCTGCCTTTCTCATCCTATCTTAAATGCTTTATGATTTATTTTTAAAAGATCATTTGTCTTAAATAGGAGAAAATAGAGGGTAAAAACAACCCTCTGTTGTTTTTTTTTTTTCCAGAGCCTTGCACTGGTGAACATAATAGAAGTATTCAGCAGACAGTAATTCCATCTTTCCCGGGGATTCAGCTAGATCGCACATTCTCTATTTCCTACCTTAATATTTTATATCCTGGTTTTGAGTTATTAAACCAACTTATTTATATGTTGTGCTGTATAAATGTTAGGCTGTGCTGGTAAATATTTAGTCACTTCTACTACATAAAAATAATGTGAGAGCGAAGAGAGGAACCAAGTGGAGAGCATCTGTTGTGTTCTTGCAACAGCACTAAGCGGTTCATGAGCAGCGGTAGTGCTCTTTTATGCAGCATTCCCCTAATTCACAAACCCATATAATCTTCCTATAAGATACCTCTGACTTTTTGGGACAAAGACACCTACGCCTTATCAAGGATCCTTACAGATTTTGGCTTTTGCAGTTGTTCTAAACAAGCTTGGAGAAAATAACTTTATTTCTTGTGACCTCCTTTCTAGTCACGCGCTTTTCGGACCGGGGAAAGGTAGGACAGAAAGCAGCCAAAATGACTTTAGAAGGAGGTCTAAGCACCTTGCCTTCATTACTGGTTGATATATTAAACACAGGGGCTTCTCCTGGGAAGATAATAACTTGCTGGTTGTGCTGACTACGTACTAAAAATACTGGGTGCTTCTTCAAATGGAACAGGTAATTATGGTTTCAGGAGTAACGTTGCTTCTGTCCCTTACGACCTATTGATTTTAAAGTGTTTCCTGCTACTTCCATCCAGCAGCCAGGATGGCCATCGGTTTCTCTTTTGCAAGCACATCTAGGTTTTCAAAGTTGTGTGTCTGTATAGCAACTGTTTTCCTGGAGAGTTTATTAATAATTATTTAAAACTTTAATTTACTGATGAGAGTGAGTATATTAGATAGATCTTTCGTTATATGTATACATTCTTTTTTACAGAAAGTGCCAGGTGACTGCCTTTTTGCCTGCCTTCATCCTGAAGATGATTGCAGTTACTTATTTTAAACAGAGTGGATGTACTCGTCCTGCGTCCCAGTTTTGTTGTGCTTCTCCACTCCTTCCCCCGTCACACCTCTTTTCTTCCCTTACTGTTGATTCTTTTTATAGCCTCAGAGGATTTCCTTTCAACTTCAGGTCTTTTTCACCCCATTCCACGTATGGGAAAACACTGCAGGGAAGGAGTATGCTCTGCTTCCTCCCACCACCCATGTTGTTGTGCCAGGAGTGTCAGGTAGTGTACATGTACACACACACACACACACATGCTGCTACTTATCGTTGGGAAATGCAAGCATAACAGATAGGACCGATTTGCAGTGCCTCACGTAGCAGGTGGTCGGAGAAAATAATTAGAATAATAGCTAGAATAAATCAAGGACTCAGCGGGAATAATGGAATTGTTACCAGAGCAGACACCTCATTCTGTGGAACGTGATAAACACTCAGCTTTGCTGTTGTAGCATGAGAGGGATGAGGTGACTCTAGGGGTAAATGGTTGGGAGGATTCATGAATCACATTTGCCAACAGGGCTACCAAGCAGAACTTAGGATTTAAGCAAAAACTTTAGGAGGCTAAAGAATTCCCAGGATGCTGTTACTAATTTCTCATTCTGTTGCTGCAGAGCCACTGAGTGGCAATAGTATAATCAACAAACTGTATCTGCTCTAGTATAAATATTACGAAGCTCATAACATTGATTAATGGAGAAGGTATTGCTATGTTTGCCTTTCATTTTATTTTTATAGTCTTTGCCTAAGCACGATTTACTGTTGCTGTTCCTCTTGGTCCTCCAGGAGGGATGGCTGTAAGCCCGTCTCAAACAACTTTAAAGACCCTTCATAGGTGAAATAAATCTGGGGAGCAGAAGAAAGGAAAGGAAACGGGGAGGAGAGCCAGAAGATGAGAAGTTTCAAGTGTGGGAAGTGTCAGGGGAAGCATCATAGCAAGTTGCTGGCAGAACCCTCCCTCTCTGAAGGCACATGGGAGCTGGTGGATGCTGCCCAGAAACTTCAGATGGGCCTAATGAGTTGCTGAGAAGCTCTTTTGCCTTGAAGATCCATGAGGAGGTCCTGTGGCCTCACTCTAAAGTCCATCTAAAGTCTCATATAAATAAAATGATGGGGGTAAAAGCATAGGCAGGACCATAGGTCAGTGCTGGAGACAAGCGCCAGGCTGAAGAGACTTTTTTGTTCAGTCCAGCAGAGCCGTTCTTGGGTTCTTTAAATAAAATGCGATCATTGTATGATTTCAGTCTGGTGAAACTTCCCTTTCTTACAGTCATGTGTCAGGCTGGTTTGTTGGGATTTTTTTCTGAAGGAATTGCAAAATAAGCATTTCCCAGAAGTAGACTAATTTTAGATGCATCTGCGATCCAAGTGTAAGTGATGCAGAGGGCTGCAGCCTCCTTGGGTGTGTTGGACGCCAGAGAGAAAAATGATGGTCGAGTAAAGCAGCGGGTAATTTGAGTGCCCTTTCTCTTTGCCGTGTATTTGATGTTGTTGTAAAACTTTAAATACCATTGTATTACCTTTAGCTGTAAATGAGGAGATAGTTTTCCTGAGGGCTCTCATTTTTATCAAGGAGATGAAATTCATAACAAAACTAATATATTGCACCTCTATCAGGAGCTTTTAATAACTGTAATAAAAGACAGTTAAGCTGCTGATCTACATTGATTTTTACTCTTTGGGGAAGACAGTTATCTGTGTTTTTAAATATAGCTCTGAAATGTTTAGTGGGGTAAATGATTTTCCTTTCAATTCCTACTAAACATCTCATTGAAACACTGTTACTGGCAGGTAGCCAGCATTACCCCTGAAAATTTATCTTTGGTTGGTTTTTGTTTTTTTTTTTTCATGGGCCCATTTACAGAAACAGATTAGGTGGTATTTAATGATCAGTCCTTCAGTTACTAGAGCTTCTCTTGGAGTCTTAGTAAATGTTAGAACTAAAAAGCTCTTCACTTTGGAAACAATTATAGTTTCATGAACTATGGCCAACGCCGTGGTGATTTTTGTTAATGAGAATCATGGTAGCAAGGAACAGGCTATTTTTAGAAACTACTTTCACAGATAATTGCACTCATATTTCTGCAGATAAAATATCTAGATAAAGCCCCAGTGTGTGCCCACTTCTGCAGATGGTCGAATTGTGTGCACAAAGCCTCCCTCTCTCTCTCTCCAGTGTCTGTATGGGAATAACTTTTATTTTCTCACTGGGTGTGTTTGCTGTGGCGCTGGGTATGTTCCCTGTAAAGCAGATCTGAATTCTCTCTGGATATGGGCAACGTAGGACAGAAGTAGACGTTAAAGCTGCTGGTCTCGGTGTGACAATGTGCAGAAACAGAATAGCTGGATCAGATGAACGGTACAGGTAAAACCAGTCCCTTGTCTTCTGCATCATTTGGGGATCTGCGCATAACGTGGATAGGGTCTCACAATTTACACCGGAAAATCCAAAGGATGGGGGTTCCAGTACCAGGATGGTCTTTGCTCCGTCGCATTGTAACTGCCTAGAAACAGTAATAGTGCTGTACCATTATAGAATCATAGAATCATAGAATGTTTTGGGTTGGAAGGGACCACTAGAGGTCATCGAGTCCAACCCCCCTGCAGTCAGCAGGGACACTGC
>JADKXX010002799.1:0-70460 GCA_017310255.1 Butorides virescens
AGAGGGATCAAGCGGTGGATTTCAGGTGTGCAACAGTCTAATCCAGTATTAGGTCTGGCCCGTAGATGCTATTATAATGAGGGCAGTGTCATCGCTTAAGTCAGTTTAAAGGTTGCTTGCTTCAGGATGCCTTGCCTGGTTTTTGATTTTATTTTTTTTTTTGTAAGTAATTTCATTTTAATTGTCATTACTGGAATTTAATCTGCAAAAAAAACCCCAATGTGATCATTGTGTAGCGCGAGCTAATGCTGTTCAATTTGCAGTTCTACACTGGGGTTTAGTCACAGAAGTTAGCAGGAGATACAGTTTGTCCTCCCGTTCTCCAGGATTGTTCAAAGCATCATTGTAGAATAAATCTGTTTTTCTTCATTGCTATTCAAATGATGTGTCCCAGACACATTGATTAATCTCTAAATGTAGTCTGCCGAGATTGAAGATAAGTACACTCATTTCTATTGTTCTAATTCTGAGCAGAGTCTGTTACACTAAATGGTGCAATATCTATTGAATTCGTGCTGAAAGGTAGAAGTAATGTACAGATTTGACTCGTGGCATGGTTGCATGGATTGTTTTTTCTTTAGCAGCCTTCTCTTTAAATCTAGAATATGCTCTTTTATTTCCAAAAAATGTCGTCAACTGATAAAATACTGGAAACTCAATGTAAGCCTTCATGCCAAAAAAGCCTTGTAAGCCAATGTAACGCTTAAACCATACTTACAATTGTCTCTTACAAAATCTGTCTTGAAATTAGTTTTCTTGAGTCACTAAAGCCCCAGGTAGTTTGTTTTGCCCTGACTTGCATTTTTTTGTTCTGCTTTTGCAGGAGTTTTTTGAGAATCCTGCTTTCCGCCCAGACGGCATGAAGCTCTATCCGACACTGGTGATCCGTGGTACTGGTCTGTATGAGCTCTGGAAGACTGGGAGATACAAGAGCTACCCCCCCAGCACTCTTGTGGATCTGGTGGCCAGAATCCTAGCCCTTGTCCCACCGTGGACACGTGTGTACCGTGTTCAGAGGTAATTTTCTGTGGTGGGCCTTGTATCTTGATTTATTCCGCTTGGAGGGATTCTTTAATTACAGCAAGATCTGACTCAGCCCTTTATGATTTTTCAGCCTTAATCATTAATACCCTAAAGATTTTTAAAACTGCTTCCTATCTATTGAGAGTGGGAAAGGCCAAGTAGAATGAGAAGCTGTTTAAATTGAACTGCCTCTCTAATGCACCCAGAAACTTCAAGATTTGTGGAGGCCCCCCCGGTTTTGTTGCCAGTCAGACAAGAGCATAGGGCATGGCACGCGTAGTACTTCAATGATATTAATGGAAAATTGCCCCTTTACTGTGGGTGAAGTATCCTAATTTATTGCAGGAGCTGCGAGGTGTGTCTTTTTTTTGGCTATAGAGGCTTCCTTTCTTTCCCCGTGGGTGTTGCACAGTTTTCATACATGTGCTATGGTAGCGCCGTTATTTCCGGCACTCACCTCCCAGGACGATAGATAATACTTCCATTTAGCACTGTATTTTCAGTGTGGGGTCTTTCTTGGATTATTTTTCTTCCGTTATCTCCTACATCTGGCTGATATTAGGAAGGGAGGCTATGGCGTACTTGCCTATTTTCACATGTGCAGACAATACTCAGTTGGCTTCCAGCTACATGAGCTGGAAACAGTGCCAACGCCTAGCTCTCCAAGAGCACGCAGAATGAGAAAGCCTTGTGGATTAGACCTCACCTGCCTGGACTTCTCGAAGGCATTTGATTTTGTGCCCGATCAGAAATAGGACAGAACAGGGATATGCAGAGAAACATGGTAGGGAAGAAAGTGACTGAAGGCAAGAAACGCTGGGTAGCTTTAAAGAAAGTATGGACTCAGGGTTATTGGTGGAGTTTCTCAAACATCCATTTAAAAACTAATCTTGCTCCAAATTGTAGTTATTTACCATGACACAAAAGTTAATAGGGGATTGAGGAAAGCTTGCAGGGCTGGGAAGCATCGGTGAAAGAGAGAGGATGCACGAGCAGGGTCTGGTGGTGGTGAAGCTGGGGTGATAGCGATGGGATGAGATGCAGTTCAGGGAAGTTTGAGATCAAACTCGGAGGGGGGTTTGCTGCAAACTATGAGATCACATGAAAATAGCAGAGGAGGAAAAGTTCCTAATGTCTTGGTCTGTAATCTGAATAAGCCACTGGTGAATGCAGCCGTGAAAAGCATTTTTTTTTCAGGATAACTCTTCTTAGAGATGAAAGTATTAATGCAGCAGCCAGACAAGGCTTTGTCTGGAATAATCCCCATCTTCAAGAAATAAACTGTGGAAATACATGCAGAGGTGCATCACTCTTTGTTTGAAAGATAGATGTGGACATAAATGACCCCTGCAAATCTATGAGAGAAGGAAAATAACCTTTTAAGAAATAGGAACATTGATTTGGGCAGAGAACAAGGAAATAAGAGGTAGCCTTGCATAAAGCAAGGCAGGAAGCCAGGAATTTTTGGTTGGGCCTGAGATTCTGGAGTAGCTTTCCAAAGTTACCAAAGAAGAAGAGATGCTAAACATAAACATGGTGAAGCTTGATTAGGGTTATGAATGTGACTGTGATCCAGCAGTCTGTAGAAGCCCAGGCACAGATTCAGCCACTAGGAGATCCTTTCTCCAGAGCTTCGTTACTGTGAGAAACCGGTGGCTGTAGCTGAGCTCTAAGAAGGACGTGATACTGCTGAAGAAGGCTAAACATGGCTTACAGGAAATATCTACTTGATATCCCCCCCAGGCTTTTCACATCACTTGTAAGAGCATTATTAAAGGTAAAATTCCTGTGTTTTCTCCCTGCTCATCTCCTTCTTCCTCATCAGTTCCACTACTACAGACTCAATGGCCCGTTTGCTCATGATGCTATAGCCATAGCATCGTATCTAACACGAACAGGTTTATTCTTAGAGGATGACATGAATTTGTAGCCTAGCAGGCCTTCTCCTAAGGAACACCGGCCTGGAAAAGTCTTTGCTTGGTGTGTTGATTTGCCTGAGCTTGACTGTGATTTCTGCTGTCGACAGCAGTGGCCTCCATCCGGCTGTCATCTGGTTGTCAGTTATTATGTTCCAGTGGAATAGCTGTTTTCTTACTGACTGGCTCATGTTATCTGAAACTTGTTCGTGGTGATTACAGATTTTTACACCTCCAGTGCAAAGTCCAAAAGCTATTACTTTGATCTAAATTGCTTTCGGGGCCATTGTGTGACTCTGGAACAGAATAATGAGCAAAGCCAGATTGCTAAAAACATTTGTGGCCCGTTCCCAACAACTGCTTCACTTGTGGACAGCAACTTTTTCCCCATTCTCCATTGCTGCCCCAACCCCTTTCCATCTCCCTCCAGCCTGTTCCCACAAGTCCTCCATCCTTCACAACTTACATTTCAGGCTCTATTTCCACCATCCTTTCAGATTCAGCTCGTGCCCCGGATGGCAGCTCCATCCCGAGCTCTCGTTTGGTATGTGCATTCAGGTTTTCTAGCAAACACCACCAGAAAAAGACTGAGCTATCTATCCCCGTCCTTATTAGGACCACTATTTGGGATCTTTGTTGTCTAGTACCAGGTTTTGAGGAAACAGAAGGGACTCAATGTTCTTGTAGTCCCTCACATGCTCAAAGTAATCCGTTTAAGGACTCGGGTGAGTATTGGAGAGGCGTCACTGACAAAACACGGTAGAAGTCTTTCTGTTTCAGGAAACCAGGTTAAATGTGTGGTTTGTTTTTTTAAAAAAAAAAGAGATCCTGTTGCTAATGGCTGGTTGGAGGAGAATATATCGTCCAGGGTGTTTTGTAACCGTCGGAGATGCTTAATACTTTATTTATCCTGAATGTTTGTGAACCTTATTATCACCGAAGTGCCTTGGTGTGTGAGAAGGTGTGAAATGACAGGAGTAGCACCGCACACCTTGAGACTTCTCCCTTTGTGGATCTCAGTGGTTTATATGAATGTTATTTTCACTGTACTGATGGGGAGATGAAGAAATAAGATACTTTACTCAGTCGAGATCATATAATACGCCAGAGCTGAGAGCAGACTCAAGGTTTTTAGACTTTCACTGTGTGCTTCCATCAGCTGCTTCCCAAGTGTCCTAAGTAATGCAAAATGTTTGAAAAATAGAAGATTAAATAGACCTTGTTGAAGCTTCTGGCAAATTGCACATTAACTTTAATAAGGTCAGGATTTAATCCCCCGTATCCCTGAATTTGTTTAGCATTTTAACAAGTCCTAAAATCACTGGTACAATGCTGTCTTGTGGCTATTCAAACTAGGCAGTTAGTGTGTGCGCTCACGATGCGCACAGGGTACTTATTTAAATACTCTGCCCTAATCTGAAGTGGGGATGGAAAACCTATTTCTTGCTTTCTTTTTCTTGAAAAGCTTATTTTTCACATTCATATTTTAATTCCGTTTGCTCCCTAGTAGGCAGATGAGAAAGGCTCAAGTTGCTGTACGTTGTAATCTAGCTTTTATTTGCAATACTTTATTTACTGTTTCATAGCTGACTCTGGATTTAGCTAAAGACTTGGTACTGGAAGATGTCAGGCTGTTTTATCTGTGTCCCTGTAGGGAAAATACATACAGCCTGACTTTTTGGAGTTGTTCCATAATTAGAAGAAAGGCGTTTAGTTAGATTATCACTGTAGATCTAACGTACCCTGATGAAAATGCCATTCTCCTCTAGTGTGTCCTTTAGTCACAATGTGAAGTGCTCATTTCCCCTAATTGAAGCTCTTTGAAGTATGTTGTGTTGGCTCTGCAGTGTCTTATTTACTCAAAGAAATCCACTGAATAAATGCAGTGGTTAGCTAATTGTATTTTGCCTCAACTTCTTGGCATGCGAGTGTAAGAGGCGAGGAATTTTTCGTAGACCCTTTGGCTTTATAGAAAAAAAGAGCAGGGAAAACAGGGGAGGAAAGTAAACCACAGGGCTCCCATTATGCTGGAGAAAGTTGTACAGAAATTGGAGCGCGATGCTGAAATGCGAGGAGAATCCTGGAGTCTGAAGCCCTTGTTTTTGTTCTTAACAGTAGAGGAAAACTCCTTTTCTTTCCCCCCTTGCCAGTATCTCAGAGTGCTACGAGGCTGAAGCAGCAGAAGGATCAGGTCTTTAGGACCCTTGAAGACCTTTATCTTTTATACAGCTACTGCCAAAAATAGTAATTGTTAATGGGGGCCATGATGTGAATGCAAGTCCTTAAGGAACTGAATAGATCAATTAATACATTTTACGGAGGTCATCAGACAGCTGCTAGATGGTGATGACTTTCAATCACTACTGAACCAAGATGGATTAAGCTAATTACATTACCAATTCCCTCAACCATCCTGTTCTCTGTATGTTTTTTGTGATATTCTGTTCTTTACTCTGCTGAATGCTTGCATAGATAAAGAAAAAGGAGGAATACTCAGCAAGGAATGTTTGAGCCCCATTTTGAGACCAGCCTGTTGTACAACGTACCAAATACCTTTCGTGTTCGTATAGTCCTGATTTCCCTGTAGAAGATCTGAGGGGTTTTGGATTGGGCGGTGTGGTATCAGAGCTGCCGGGGTGGAGTTTGAGCAGGGAGGAAGAAGCATTTGGAATTCCCATATAGTGCAGCATTAGATGCAAGGTGGGTGCAGAGTGGGATGCGCCAATGATCCGCATGTTTCTTTTTCAACTTGATCTGGATGCATAAATCCTCCTTTCCCTAAGGGATGGTATCCTGCTTTCCTAATCTCTAAAGGGACAGACTGCCCTGGAAGGTAGTGGAGAGACCAAACCTGGTCTTGCTTTCAATTTTCATTTTAGTACCTCCCTTGGAGAGCTGAAGGAAGGGGTTCTGCCATTTGCAGACTCGTGATTTACATTCCTGTAGGAAGGCCCTAGACTTTCTGGGTGGGCTTTGCTGCAAATCATTTGCTAAATGGAACTTTTTGACTTTTAAGCAGCTAGCATCCCAATATAAAAAGGCTGTAATTCTGATGAGTTTTCCCTCCTGGACATTCAACTCGGAGACTTCAGAAAGACACGGTCTGGTGCCCAGTTGCTGGTTTCCAGCGACAGATACCATGAAGAACATCTGACCTGGAGTCCTAGGCGAGGCTCAGGCTCAGCTAGATGATCCTTTTTTTTTTTTTTCCGGACTTCCAAGTGAAGAACTGAGAGCAAAATTACAACCTATTTCTCAGGATTGTAAAAGCCTACTTTTGTCCTCAGTCTTTTTACTAAAATAAAGCTAGTAGCTCTTTCCCTTCATTTTTCTCCTGCTTTGAGTTCTGTTTCTCCTGTTATTTCTTATTCAACCACAGACTTGAAACAAAGGTAATTCAGATAAGTTCTGTGGTCTGCAATTTGGGATCTTGGCTTAGGTGACTGTAATGGTGCTTTATGGTGCATTGTCTGCTAATGGCAGTTGTTTGAGGTTTTTGTTTTTCCTCTTGTGCGCAGAGATATCCCGATGCCGCTAGTCAGCTCTGGAGTGGAGCACGGGAACCTGAGAGAGCTTGCCTTGGCCAGGATGAAAGATCTTGGGACACAGGTAAAATACTTGTCAATTGGTATTGAGGGAGAGCTGCTCGATGACTTTACACAAAGTAGCAGAGAGGAAAGTATTGACCAGAAGGCACAATAGGAGCCAGGTTTACTGCTGAACTAAAATGATCTGCAGAGGTCTTTCAAAAAAAACCTTAATGACTAAAAAGCGCCTTGATGATACTGCTGAAAAGCTTTTTTTCTTTGGTTAATTTTTAGTTTAGTGCTTTCACCTCCTTCCTGAAGGTACCTGGTAACTAGTTTGTGATATTCCATTTTTTAACAGAACAAAACCCTTAAATCAGAGAGAAGGCAGGAAGGTTTCTTTTTTAATTTATGCTATTAGAAATTCTCCTTCCTTTCTTTTTCCCACGCATGCACTTACTTGACTGAACAATTGGAAGAAAAGCTCTTAGTCTGAGGCCAGAGAAATCTTGCAGGAGAGATTTCAGCACAAACAAATGAGACTTGATATTCTTGATATTTCTAAGGTCAAATAAAAATATGAGCGGGGGTGGAAAGAAGGAGGGGGAGGGAGGAATTGCATTTATATTTGAAGTCAGAAGCAAGTATGTATACCCAGTCTTGATTTTTCTCGGAAGGTCGCTGTGGCAGTGGGCATTCACAGTGCCCTTTGTGATCTGCTCTGACACTGCTCCCTCTTTGAACCTTCCTCCGAAACCCGTTTATCAGCCACAGTTTGCAGATCCTCCAGTAAAGTTAGGCCCAAGTTTTGCCTTTCTAGGCTTGTCCGACTTCCTAGAGAAAACATCACGCAAACCTCCTGCTCCTTGAGACTGTTCCAAAGGGTTTTAATTGCTTTGGTGTCCTGATATTCAGGCAGGGGCAGATCCTCACCACGACTGTTCTGTGCATCTGTATTGTGATTTAGCGCTCCCTCTTGCTAGCTCACCTTCTCTTAAAGAGGTTTTAAGGCGTTACTGCATCCAGCAATAGTGAAGTCTTCAGCTACTGCACGTGTGTCTGTAACCCCACGTCAGCTTGTGCTGCTGACCTGTATGTTGGTATTTAACCTGGATAGTTCTTTAGGCTACATCTAGCTCCTCACTGCCTTTGCCATCTCACTTGGATCTTGTGGTTGCAGTACAAAAGACCAGAAAATAAACTCCAGACTGTCTGCCTTCCAGCTGGGCTTTCCATACCACTTAATCTCTCCTAAGCTGATGCCCTGGACTTTCTCCTTAAATCATTCCTCCCAGTCTCTCTCCAGTAGCAAGCTGGGATTTGGCAGACAGCTTTGCCAGCCACAGAAGCTTCCATCCCTCCTGCTGACTTTTCACTTCAAAAACAGGCAGGGGAGACAACCTCCGTGGTGCAGCTAAGCCTTTTCAATTGAGCTCTTTAGGGCTACTAGTGAACTCTTCCCTGGGTTTGATACTAAAACCACATCATTTCATCTGAACCTGATCAAGACCAGCTGGAGAAGCAGGGAGAGCTGATCCATGGCAGTCAGGGCTGAGCTGAACCATTAAAGAGCTTGTCAGGCTGGCAGTCATCGCTTTTAGAAGAACCAAATCTGTAAATATCTCTGCTGTGCAGATGATTATAGATTTTAATTTAGTGAGGCAGAAACGCTGCAGCTGGTGGAATGAGGAACCAAACAGTCTGCTGCAATATAGCTTGAAATGTAAGGTACTGTTGTGTTTTTCTTGGGTTGTAGGAGAAAATTATAAATATGCTTTTGTCCTCTTGTCTCTTAGCTTGGAAATGGCCAAGGCAAGGAGGGGACTTAACTTTCAAGATGCAGCTGGACAGGGTGCTGGGCCATCTTTAGACTGTGCTCTTGCCTAGAAAGGTTGGACCAAATGATCCTTGAGGTCCCTTCCAATCTGGTAGTCTATGATTCTGGGACTTGTAGGAATCTTATCTGTTTGCTGGCTCAATAGTAAAGATCAGCCAGCTCATCAGCTCTGGCAGTTCTGGCTTCTGTCTTTGGGGAATGGCTTGGGGAGGAGCGCGTTTGAGGGATGGGGATCAGTCATGCCAACACTGCAACTTGGGTCTGTGGTTGGTGAAAAGAAATTATTCTTGAGGAACCTTGTTGGAGGGACCAGCCGTTGGCTGTCGTGATTGCCAGCCACTGAATACGAGTGGAGATGCGTGGTTGGGTCACAGATTTTTAAAGCAGCATCCCAGAATACATCGTCCGTCCTCACTTCTCTGGTTCTTAATGAAGCATGGATATTCCTCTGCCTTTTACTGTGCTGTTTGAGTAAAGCAGAGAAGAGTTTGTCTACTCTAGAATCCTGGTACGACAGTGAATCCTGATTTTAACACGGCCCACTGTGAAAAACAAACACAGACACCCACTTTTTTCTGCTGTTTGGGAGATTGTTGCTTTGTACTGATAATGGAATTTAAAAGCATTCAGAGGACAGGGCAGGAGACAGAGCTGTGCTTGTAGTAGATCCTCTTGAGTTTCAGTATGAATTGGATTTTCACACATTCTTTCCCTGTCTCAAAGTCTGGCTTTTGGAAATATATGAGCGGGTAGATGTTGTTGCCGCTAGAGCAATTTTAGCCCATTGGTGGAGGTTATCTTCCTTCCCTCCGAGTACAGCAGCACTAGTGGAATGAAACAGGCATTTGCAGCTCAGCTGCTTTGGATAAAATTATTGTGGCTGCACTTTGCTGACAAAAGTTGGGTTAAGCTGAGCATTGGACTTTCCAGTAAACCCGCTAAGAAGAGGTGAATGCACGTAGTCTCCCGCAGTTGGAGTGCTTGTACTATCACAACTGTTTGCTTACATGAATGGGTGCCAAATTACTCAACTTCCATTGGCTTTGCTGAGAGGCATAAAAGTTGACGCAAGCCATAACCCATCTATCAAGCACTGAGCTTGGAGCCTCGTCTCCTCCTCTGTCTGACTTCTAAGGGAGGGAAGATTTCTTTTGGCTGCCTTTTGTTTTCTCCATCATTTCTCCTCAGCGATGCTCTGTGGATGCCAGATCAGCGTTAGCTTGACTTTCTGATATTTGGGTAGGACTTCTGCAGCAGTTTTCATGTGATCATTTAAATGCAAGAAAAGGGTTGCTGAGATTCAAAAACTGGCTATTTAAGGACTCTCTGGTGCCTTAGCGTAGATTTTGCCAGCGTTAGACCATTGCAGTGTAGGGTAAAAATGGACTATGCCAAAGTTTTTTTTTTTTTTTTTCTGTTATTCTTTCATGTATGTTGACTTTGCCTCCAGACCCTGCTGTTTGTGAATCAAAGGGTATGTTTCCTCATGAGCCATAATGGTTGCTTAGTGAATTGATTTTTGCCAGCATGTCTTTCCATTTATCACTAAGACCTCTTTCCGAGGTATATTAGGGATGGATCGGTGAGCATTTTTATTTTGAAGTCTGTCCATTTGAAATTCATCCTTGCAACTTCATGCTATTTCAGCTTAGGTTTGAACCCAATAGGTGGCTGGAAATCTGTGTGTCTCAGAGCTTAATGGTTTTTTCCCACATAATTTTTTTTTTCTTCCCTTTCTGTTCCTAGTGTCGTGATGTAAGGACGAGAGAGGTTGGAATTCAAGAAATCCACCATAAAGTGAGACCATATCAGGTAAAATTTGTCTTTTTTTCTAGGAGCTTGTTTCAGACACAATTTGGTTTATGCCTTTGGTGTGGAGGCGTTGGGACCCATTTGTTGCACGTCCAATCCTGCGGTTTGCCTTTGTAGCTGGATCCAATTTTCCATTTATTTTCACAGCAGCTTTGGATGTTTCTTGTTTGAGCACAGTCGCATGTTGAAATGTATGGACCACCACGTTCAATAAACTGACTACAGCCAGCAGTTATTTTGGTATTTGCATTGTTATAACAAAAGAAGCAGCTCTTACTGCTTCTCAGCCTTCCTTTTTCTCCCTCCTCATTACAAATCTGGCTTTAGAAAATACCAAAACCACAGAGCGAGCATGCTGAACAGGAATGAATGCTTAGCAAGATGAATTTACAGCTTTTTGGGGGAATGTGCATGTTTATATAGGCAAAAAGTATGTGTATAAATACACTTCTGCACATGTATGTATACGTTTACATGTGAGTAGATCCAGTCAGCATATGACACGTGTTGTTTTTTACCTTCCTAAAATAGTCCACAAAAAGATTGCTATACTAATTTCATAAAAAGGAAAGTGTTTATATATGGCACCTAAGGAGACAAGCTCTCTAAGATCACACAGGATCAGATCCATCTTAGTATACATGTATGCTGTGGCTAATGAATCATACCCTGCAAGTATTCCCTTCCTCTTCCTTCGGGGACATTAAGGAAGGACTTGAAATGATTGCAGAGTTTGTCCATCATATATCTCCTTTACTTTCAAACAAGAATTCTCTGTGCCAGGCCTCCAGGTAGAAAGCTGAATCAGAATGATGTTTGCATACCTCTCTCCTCTTCTGTGCAATGGGCACGTACGTACCCGCTTTCTAAATGTGAGCCCCTAAGCTGGGGTTAGGCTTTCAGTGCGTCACGGCAGAAAGAGCTTCCTAACAGAGGTCCCCTCAGTTGTATTTTGGAAGCTCCACTGATTATTTAGGCTTCAAAAAGGCTCTGAGTTTGGTGCCAGAAGTTAAGTAGCACGAATATTCTCCGAGTTTAGCATCTGGGAGATGTTCTCACTTTGCAAATCGGAGATGACTGGGAGCCATATTCTGTTTTTCTCCTGCCCTTATGTGCATTCAGATGGAGTGCAATACTTCCCATCTTGCATAGCGGAAATCCAGCATGGAACTGTATAATGATCCCAAATAAATTATCTTGTTCTTAGCAGATTTCTGCAAGAACTGAGGCTGTACGGACTCGTTCGTCCGTAGGCCATGCAGCCTTTGTGCTCTGCTCCCATTACCTAATCTGTGGTCATTTCACAAAATATCTTCCAAAGACGGCTGTTGTCAGCAGCGCTAATCTAATTTAAATTGTAAATTTCTTGAGTAGTTAGCAAATAGCTTATCACAGGGTTTTCAAAGCAACGTTATGTTGAAAATTCCCTTTGTTAAACTCATCTGTCTGAGTGGCAGGAGGATGTCATTATGTAGTCTTAGCAAAATTTATCATGACAGCAAGCAAGAGAAATATTCTGAAGACGGTATAATTTTTCATGCGCTTTAGACTAATGACAAGGTACGATGTTTTTCTTGGCTTCGTAAGTAAACAACACATCCTCTCGATAAGAGAGGCTATCATGTCAGATCTGAAATAAATTAATGGCTTGCTGTAATTAGTTACACTTTATGCAACTTCTGTCTGTTAAGGATCGGTGGGCTGTATGTATTTCTATAATGGCGATGGTGTGTCTGCTTTTAAAAGAATTTTTTTTTTTAAAAAATCAGTTTGAAGTAGATTACTTGCCTGTAGCTGGTTATTTCCAGAGCTGTCTCTAAGCTGCCTTTTCAATTAGTGGCGTTTCTCCATAGCAGCGGAAGGTATTTGCTTGCTCTCAGAATGGTTAAGGCTGCACAGTGCTACGTAATAGCCTTAAAAATGCTCTAGTGAATTGTTGCTGTAAAGAGACGTTGGATTGACAGTTTCTGAAAGGCGAGGGGCAATGACAGCTCTGTTTCAGATCGGAACCTACATTAGTGTTAAAGCAGAAAGCGTAAGACGTAGAAGCTGCCGTTCCTGCAAAACGAGGGGGTTGTATCAAGATAATGATCTCAATATAGAGCCTTCGTAGGAATAAGGCAGATTTTTAAGCTGGGAGTAAAATCACAGAATGGTTTAGGTTGGAAAAGCCCTTTAAGATCGTTGAGTCCAACCCTTCCCCTACCCCTGCCATCCCACCACTAAACCCTGGCCCTAAGCACCTCGTCTGCCCAGCTGTTAAATCCCCCCAGGGGTGGGGACTCGACCCCTTCCCTGGGCAGCCTCTTCCAGTGCTTGACAGCCCTTTTGGGGAAGGAATTTTTCCCAATATCCATTCTAAACCTGCCCTGGCACAACTTCAGGCCATTTCCACTCGTTCTATCGCCCTTACCAGAGAGAAGAGACCAAAAGTAGCTGCTTTAGGTCAAGAATGTAATCTGCAACTGGGTTTTTGCTCTTTGTTTGTCAAAGTAAGTTGAAAACAGACTGTGCCAGACATCTAACAGGATTGCATACTGAAGTGGTGACCCACCCTGATGAGGGTTATTCTTACCCAGCGCACAGGATGGTTTATGGCCACAGGAGCCAACACTGGGAACTACAGCAGGCTGCCACCCATCGCTATGCACCAACCCACCAGGAGGTGATTCAAGCTGGCTTTGGCCATGTTTATACCAATATCCCAGAAGGAAAAGGCTTTGCACAGCTCGTGAAAACCCTTTTGAGGTGACTTATGTATCCTAGGACCCTCTTGTGCCCAGGGAAGTGGGGAGAACAAATGACTCAAACCAGTAGGGACTTTTCTGAGCAGATGAGCTTATCTGGTACATGCTTACGGTGCTATAAAAATGCACACGGTATAAAGCCTCCTGGTGAAGGTTCCTGTAGTCTTAAATTGTTTCCGTCTACAAGTGGCTTTCAGACTGGATGTGGGCATAACAGGGCATCTAGTGGAGGACAAGCAATGGAGCCATGTTTTCTACTTGTTTTGTCCTCAGGAGAAACCAGGAGTTCTCCAATCTTGCCCTTCCAAACTCTTAGTTATAGCAGTGCTTAATAATATTCCCTGCTGTTTTTTAAAAAAAACAGCAGTAAGCTTTAACCTAACTGCTTTTCCATATGTGAAGCTAACTGCAGAATCTGGATATTTTAAAAGCCTCATGATCTTATTTTCCTGTACGTTTCCATTTTACCAGTGATGTTACGTACCTAATGGTAGATCTGTATCAGTGTGTGTCAGCCATCCTGACACACAAGCTGGAGCGGAGTTGTGCTCTTGGAGAATTTGGCACATTGGCAGACATCTGCTTGGGCGCTTACCCCGCGAGCTGTACGTCAGCCTTGAAACGAGCCCTGCTCCTGTAGTCAGTAAGGGATTTAATTGTGAGCTGTGTTCACCCAGGCTTCATCATGGAGTAGAGCAGGCAGGCAACAGAATCCTGTATGGTTTTTCTGTAAACAAATCTTTAATTCATGGGTTTCTGGGTATTAGAGGATTTGCAGAAAAAAATTATTGAAGTCCTTTGCTTTAGGTTTTATAGTAGTACTGGGAAGAGCACGGCAAGGTATATATAGGGATCGATCCTGTACGGTCAGGATGTAAATCATAGAATCCTAGAATGTTTTGGGTTGGAAGGGACCACTAGAGGTCATTGAGTCCAACCCCCCTGCAGTCAGCAGGGACACTGCTAACTAGATCAGGCTGCTCACAGCCCCATCCAACCTGGCCTTGAATGTTCCCAGGGATGGGGCCTCCACTACCTCTCTGGGCAACCTGTTCCAGTGGTTTACCACCCTCATTGTAAAGAATTTTTTCCTTATATCTAGCCTAAACCTACCCTGATTTAGT
This sequence comes from Butorides virescens, assembly GCA_017310255.1. Classification (NCBI taxonomy): domain Eukaryota; kingdom Metazoa; phylum Chordata; class Aves; order Pelecaniformes; family Ardeidae; genus Butorides; species Butorides virescens. The sequence goes on from JADKXX010002799.1 coordinate 13,987, forward strand.
TTAAAACCATTACTCCTTGTCCTGACACAGCTGGCCCTACTAAAAAGATTTTCCCCCTCTTTCCTGTAGGCCCCCTTTAGGTACTGAAAGTCCGTAATCAGGTCTCCCCACAGCCTTCTTTTCTCCAGACTGAACAAGCCCAACTCTCTCAGCCTGTCCTCATAGGAGAGGTGCTCCAGCCCTCGGATCATTTTTGTCACCCTCCTCTGGCCCCACTCCAACAGTTCCATGTCCTCCTTGTGCTGAGGGCTCCAGAGCTGGACACAGGGCTCCAGGGGAGGTCTCACCAGAGCATGTTAGAAACACCGTAAATGTTAGAAACACCGGTGCAGCGCTGGTGCACAGGGCATCCGCTGACACTTGCCATTCACATTTGAATTCCTGAAGTTCAAGGAGTCTCTCAAAACAATGGCAGGCGTATCTGTGTGGTGGGTTTAGTTCAGATCAGGCGCGTGCTTGTGAAGCAAATCCTCCCATCATTCCCCACTTTGAAAGCTTCGGGAAGCACAGAGACCTGGTTTCATAGAATCATAGACTTGTAGAATGTCTTGGGTTGGAAGGGACCCCTAGAGGTCATCTAGTCCAACCCCTCAACTGGTTTCTTCCAGTTTAATTTAGAAAGCGCCTTCCAGGAGCGCACCTAAGGTACACCAGCTGGTAACGGGTGCCTGGTTCATGGGATGAGACCAGGACTAGTCTCTGCTGAAAATTTCCCAACATATATTGCGTCGTCATCAGGCTCTCAGTATTGCAAACTATTGCTGCCACTTCTCTGTGGAGCCAGGCAATTTGGGAAATAATTTTATCTGCTTAGCAGCTGGTTGTTACCGGTGGGCAAGGGAGTTCCTACAGCAAGGATGGGCAGCTATTTCAGCTCTACCATATCAATTCAAAATGCAAATAGAGTGACTCACTGTGTCACCAAAGAGGTGACATTATCGTCATTGGCTACAGGTTACATCAAATAAACTCAGTGCTGCCCCTGCTACATATAAACACAGCTACCGTTACGTGAGATTTGATCGGGTCTCCTGTTGCCATAAGGGAGTCTCATCTCGGGTCCTGGGGCTGCTCCTTGATGATGGTAGGTCAGGACTGTCTGAAAAAATTTCTTTTTTTCTTCTTTCTGCTCTCTTATCCACCAGTTACTCTTTAAAGCATCTAGGTGCTCTGCAGAAGTAATTTCTTCTACCCAAGCATGGTCTTCGTTGTATTCTCCACAGTCAGCCAACTCTCACTTCATTTTCCCTTCCACTTGTTGTGATCTCCAGAGCTGCCTTTGTCTAGATTGTTATAAAAAAATCACAGAATCACAGAATGGCAAGGGTTGGAAGGAACCTCAGGAGATCACTTAGTCCAACCCTCCTGCTAAAGCAGGTTCTCCTAGAGCATGTTACACAGGACATCATCCAGGCACGCTTTGAATATCTCCAGAGAAGGAGACTCCACAGCCCCCCTGGGCAGCCTGGGCCAGGGCTCTGGCACCCTCAAAGTAAAGAAGTTTTTCCTCATATTCAACTGAAACCTCTTATGATTTGAGGCAAGTATGTTGTTACTGGTCAGTTCTCCGGGTGCTTGTCTGGATGGTTTTGGCGTCTTCAGCACTGTCTGAATGAGTAAGAAAACACTTCCCGCTGATTCTGTAAAGCACATGTAATGCAATACTCACTCAACGCGGTCAGTTAACGGTTAATGGTTGGACTTGATGATCTTAAAGGTCTTTTCCAACCTAAACGATTCTATGATTCTAACACCAACTCTTTCAGATCCGCTCCTGTTGCACTACACAGTTTGCCTCTGTAGGTAGATCCTCTGCGGTGCTGGAAAGAACTAATTGGTAATTAGTAAAGAAGTTGACTGCTGCTTAGAAGACCCATGTTCTGTAGACATCTCAAGCCATTTCTTTTGCAAAGCAGTAGACGTGGGCCTAAATGCAGGTTTAGTGAGGGCAGATGCAAAACTATTCATTCTACATTACCAAGTTTGTAACTGGAGTTTAATTTCAATTAGAGCAAGTCCCTTGCTTAGTGGCAAGAGTTGCTGCCCCTGTTTATTTTGCAGCGATTACAAAACTCATAGAATATAGAATCATAGAATGGTTTGGGTTGGAAAAGCCCTTTAAGAACACCAAGCCCAACCGTTCCCCTCCCCCTGCCATCCCACCCCCAAACCCTGGCCCTCAGCACCTTGTCTGCCCAGCTTTTAAATCCCCCCAGGGATGGGGACTCGACCCCTTCCCTGGGCAGCCCCTTCCAGTGCCTGACAACCCTTTCGGGGAAGAAGTTTTTCCCAATATCCAATCTAAACCTGCCCTGGCACAACTTGAGGCCGTTTCCTTTCATCCTATCGCCCGTTACCAGGAGCAGAGCCCGACGCCCACCTCTCTATGCCCTCCTTTCAGAACTCGAGTAACTCAAGAAACATAGGGTTTAGGTTTCTGACTTACAAAGAGGTAACCATGTGGGTTACCAGCCCTTCCTGAAAGCTTGCAAATCAGGATAGAGGACTAGCTCTGTCCCATTGGCAAATACATGTCTATTGAAGTAGTTGCCCGTTTCATCTTTAATATGACTGCAGTAACAGCAGTTCTTATCCAGTACTGCTAAAATCCATCTAGAATTAAATTGGCCTTTAAGAAAGCACTTCATGTTTTCTCTGAATCATAATAGTTTATGGATCCATGAAATTGGTTTTGGTCCGTTCAACATGTTGCTTAAATATTTTTAAAGAAGTTTTCCTTTTTTCTTCTCCTCTTCGGATTCATCACCGCTGCTTCTCTTTGACCAGATTGAATTAGTTAGAAGAGATTACGTGGCTAACGGTGGCTGGGAGACCTTCCTGTCCTACGAAGATCCAGAGCAGGATATTCTCGTTGGCCTCCTGCGACTGCGGAAGTGTTCAGAGGAATCGTTCAGACCTGAGCTGAAAGGAGGCGTTTCCATCGTGCGGGAACTGCACGTCTATGGGAGCGTGGTCCCCGTGAGCAGTCGGGATCCTTCAAAATTTCAACACCAGGTACTCCAAGCCATCTTTATTTTTCATCCGTGCCTCTTTCTTCCACCCTCCTTCCCTCTCCCCAGTATAATCGGAGAATAATTTTATTTAATATCTGAGATTCATTCCGTTGAATTATAGTCTGCTGCAATAGGAACAGAATTGAATTTGAGCCCCTTCTTGCATTTCACCTGCTGACATCACGCTGCTTCTGAGTTTTTGCTACTGTGGTCGTGTTTAGGCAATTGCAACTGCTCTGAGAGAAAAAAAAAAAGCATGCCTGAACGCTATCAGCATTGCTTCATGCCCCTACAATACGAGCTCATGTATTCTGGTGCTAATTTGGCTTTCGAGTACTAAGCATGTTTGGTTCTGAAGCATCTTCCCTTTGATATCCTGTACATCAGAATTCACTGCAAGCTGACTAAAAATACAAAAGATACATCCAGTGTGTCTTTTTATTTCCTTCTAAAATTAGTCTTGTTTGATAGATAAATTTCACTTCTGAAATCTGACATAAATACATATGGGAAGGTGAGATTTTATTCCGTTTTCTTTCAAAGGAACATTTCTTGAATACATTTTTCCTCCCCAAACAAGAAATCCAACTTCGGTTTCGAGATGTGCATCAGTTTAAGTGATTTGATGAGACTCCCAAGCAAAGTCTCTTAGTTGGGTCTGACGGTTTGTCGCTTCAGACACCCTTGTGAGGCTATTTCATATCTATCTTAAAGCTTGTGAAGAATGGAGTGGAAAGCTATTTCTAATTCCTTGCAGTAACTGGTGTGAAAATGGCACATTATCCTTCTGCCGTGTGTAACATGCTGTGGCTTGCAGTGAGCAAAAATGTGAATTAAATTTTGCCCCGGTAGGTTTTGAACCTTTAGACCGAGCTTTTCAAAAAGCAATCAGTTTGTCCTCTTTGCCAGAAGTGCTTAGGGCTGATGTTTTAAATTAACTTCCTTGTATTTATTAATCTTTCCCTGAGTATATGCATTAAGATGCAGTTTTGCTAGATGCTGATGGTGTGTGACCATAAGGCAGTGTCTGGGGGTGGGGAAAAAAAAAAGTGGATGTTTTCACTATAAAATAGTTAACACTTAAAAATATAGAAAGGAAAAAGTGGTCATCATGAGTATTTGAAAAAAAATTTTAAAAAAGAGATAGAGAAAATCAATTGAAATAGCCAACTACAAACAGTAAAATAGGCTGCAAATTGAAATTTCATGGCATATGACGCACTCATGTTCGTTCGGAATAGTCAGTGTTCAAGAGGTTAATCAGAAAGTGTTCTTCACAGTTGTGGGGGCAATTTCTGATTAGAAGGACGCTTTAGAATGAAGATTTCTGTGTGTTATTTAAAAATGCCTGTAAGTGTTAAATGTTTTTTAGAATTAAATCACATCTGCTTCAGTGTTGCCACAGCCCAATTCTGTACGTCTTGTCGGGAAAACAGATGAACAAAGAGCCGAGTATAATTCCTGCATCCTAATGTTAGGAGTGAATTAATCCAATCAATTATTCCCAGATACATAGGACAACAAAGTTGTTAAATAGAGTGGAAAGGCTATTCCCTTATTTTGAAGCATTATTGTGATTCCAGTAGCACTCATGCTGTGCAAGATTTCCAAACGTAAATAGAGGCATGGATCTGGTCCAGAATATTAACATGTTCTTCTGCAATTCTTTTTGATTTGGCATCTCCTTGTGTCGCGAACTGAGCCTAGGAGAGCGGCACAGAGCTTGAGCCTAGCCTAGATCTGCAAGGGTCCCGCGGAGGTTTGATGCAGCCGTGGTAGGTAGCCCCAACAAGCCCTGTGGTCACTGCGTGCCTCAGTTCTTCATCCTGAAATGGCTCCTGACTCCTGGAGGGGTTGTGGAAATGAAGATTGCGAGGGGCTAAGGCCATGTGTCTGTCAGAAAAGTGAACAGCAGCAGGGGTCTCTGGGTCTGTAGTGTCTGGCCACATCTGTTTTGACTGATGTCCCCAGTCAGAGTGGCACTGGGATCCTTCTGCACTTGGACAGCATAGGCAATCATCTGGTGTTTGTGCTCTGGCTTTGTTTAATTCACTAGCACAAACCCAGGTCTAGTAAGGGAGCCGTTAAGACGGGCGATTGTTGTTCAGGGTTGGTTCTCCTGGCAGGATAGACTTGTTCAGCACCAGGAATTACGGGATGCGTACCAACTTGACTTACCATCAGTGGATTTAACTTCATTCAGTTCCTGCCATTGAGAAGCAGTCAGACATTAGGACTGCCTACGAATAATGTCACGACCCAGAAAAAGCCCATGAGAAAGCTCCACTGTAAAGCTTAGTGTTGGTACACCTCTCCTGCGGTAAGGTTTTGATCATTCATGTGCCAAAAATATGACTCCTTTGGAACTGTACTAGTGCTTACATTCTGACCTTGCTTATGCTTTCTATTTTTACAGAACTTATCTTTTCTTCCTGTTATTTCTCCTATTACAGGGATTTGGTATGTTACTAATGGAGGAGGCAGAAAGAATAGCCAAGGAGGAGCACGGGTCATGGAAAATTGCTGTAATTTCAGGTACCTTTGCTTTATCCCTTTTTTTATATATATATATATATCTTAATCTGAAAATAAACCCACTGCAACCAACGCCACTGCTGTGAACATTCATCATATTAGGTAGAAAATGAGCATCAGCAGATGCTGCTTCGTAATGGAGTCAAATTCCACCGTAAGCTTTGTCCAGGCAATGATATTATTGTAAGCAGCATACCAGAGGACACGCTGCAGGGAACCATCCTGCTCTTAGCGCCCAGGGAGAGACAGACAGCGTGACCATGGGTGTCCTCCTCCTCCAAACACTGCTATTTCCAACCTCGCTGATTTTGCCCCGTCACAGGTTGTTATTGTCAAGGGCTGCTTTCCAGAGCTTATGAGGATAGAAAATTGCCGGCCTCCATTTTAGAGTCTTTCTGCAAGTACCGTCATTAGGGCGGACAGATGTGCTTTTAGGATACATTAAGCATTATCATGAAGAAGGGAGCTATGTAAGAAAGAGCTGCAGCCCTTTCTCCTAGTTCATTTTCAAGGTATTGTGACTAAGAGGAGTGGCATCAGTTCATCGCGTGTGTGTGAAGTCAAGGTCGGGACTACCTTTGTGCCTTAATTTATCTCATATTAGCTGTTATGGTAGCTGAAGAAAGCTTTTACAGGCATATAGGTTCTATAACTGGGGAAGCTGGCGAATTGTATGGGAAGAGAAACTCTTGCTGGCATAAGATTAATGTATGCTGGAATACAGACCTTTTCAAAAAATAATAATCTGCTGCTGCCCCACCGAAAACCCCTGAAAAGCAGAAAACCACAACTTTGATCCAAGCTGCTGAGTGCTGAAGCGAAGAACATCTCGGTGTGTTTCCAGGTGTGTAATGTCCCTGGGTGTTGAAAAGCCAACGTGCGCCGTCACGACAAGTACTTGTGACAAGGGCCAGAGTGTGAGTGAGGACAGCGAGCAGGCAGTAGCCAGATGCTTAAAGATAATTCTATATTCATAGAATCACAGAATGGTTTGGGTTGGAAAAGCCCTTTAAGCTCCCCCAGCCCAACCGTTCCCCTCCCTTTGCCATCCCACCCCCAAACCCGGGCCCTCAGCACCGCCTCTGCCCGGCTGTTAAATCCCCCCAGGGGTGGGGACTCGACCCCTTCCCTGGGCAGCCCCTTCCAGCCCCTGACAGCCCTTTGGGGAAGGAATTGTTCCCCAGGCCCAACCTCACCCTGCCCTGGCACAACTTGAGGCCGTTGCCCCTCGTCCCATCGCCCCTTCCCTGGGAGCAGAGCCCGACCCCCCCGGCTCCCCCCTCCTCTCAGGCAGTTGTAGGGAGCGATGAGGGCTCCCCTCAGCCTCCTCTGCTCCAGGCTGAACCCCCCCCAGCTCCCCCAGCCGCTCCCCAGCAGCCTGGGGCTCCAGACCCCTCCCCAGCTCCGCTGCCCTTCTCTGGACACGCTCCAGCCCCCCCCAGGGCCTTCAGGGAGGGAGGGGCCCAACCCTGACCCCAGCATTCGAGGGGTGGCCCCCCCAGTGCCCAGCACAGGGTCACGGTCCCTGCCCTGCTCCTGCTGGCCACACCACTCCTGATACAAGCCAGGATGCCATTGGCCTTCTTGGCCACCTGGGCACACTGCTGGATTCCCTATTCCTTGTTTGCTTAAGACACATGCCAGTCCTGTTTATTTCTGCTGCATGGGTATCAATTTGAACTGGGAATTTCATACGGTTAAGAAATGTCTCTATTGCCCTGCTCCTCAGTAAGGATTGAGGCAAAAGAGAAAATGGTTTCTATCGGTTTTGCTCGTAGCATCTTGGCTTGTGGTGCGTGGAGAGAGGAAATTGTAATTCCTTTGTGCTAAGGAACGCTTCTTTTGACAAGAACAGAAAATGTACAGCAATTACTAAAAAATGATTTGTGAACGCATTCGTGTTGCTAATTTTAGCTGTATTTTAGCAAACTGATGTGAAGAAGATCCAGTGCAAGAAGTCTTGTTTTGCTGCATGCACAGTTAGTGGTGTCTTACTAACACCTTGTCTGCAATTTTTATTATTTTTTTTTTTTCCCCGGGAGTGCAAAGTACAATGTGGTACAATTTGTCTTTGAATACAGAATACTACAGCATCTGCAAAGACCACAAGTTTTCCAGCTGTTTCCTTGGAGATGTTACCACTTGAATTTCAGTTCTCCTGTAGGTTTTATCTGAAATAAAAATGCAGCCAGAAGTTCTTTCTCCATTGGAGGATGAACTTGGTTTTGCTAATTTTGGTTTCAAAATAGATTTTTAATCTGGGAACCCACCACAAGGTCGGTTCTCTAACATATTGCAAAATTTCAACTACTTTCTAGAGAGAAGCGTGTAAGGGAGATCTGCTTTGAAGATGTCTCTCGTAGGACTCCATCTCATTAGCACGGCATGTTTTTATTAATGCTTTGTTGCAGTGTTTGGTTTAACGGTGTCCTTTCTTCAACAGTGTTTTCCAGCCTTGCACTTAATGGCTACATCAGTATCAGTCAACTAAATAGTGCCAGAATGTGTAACTGCCTCTTCAGGGAATGGTCCCTGATCCATGGTGATGCACTCACTGTGCTAGAGAACTGCATGGGGCGGTCCATGGGGCTGAAACCTTCTTAGGCTCCTGCTAGGAAAGTAACAGAGTGGATGGTTCAATTTCTGTACTCTTAACAACTTTTAGGAAAGTTCTGTCTAAGCAGCAAACTCTCCCTTTGATTTCTTCAAAAAGAAATACGTGTATTTTTAAGACAGGACAGCATGATGAGTTTCCGTTATTGGCTAAAGGTTAGGGCTTATCTCTAAGATCAGCTCAAGTTCAGCTCTGGTTAGAAATTAGCAGCAGTCATCGTGGCAGGGAGGGTGGACCAGATGAACTTTAAAGGACTCTTCCAACCCAAACCTTTCAATGATTCTATGATTATCTGTGACTGTTCCCTACCCTGGCTTTGAGTAGGGGCATCTCATACTGATTGGTTTAGGACAGCCCATTCCCTAGGAACCCCAAACGACTGGGTGCCCCCAGTGTCTGGCTGTGTGCCAGAGCCTTGCTTTAGGATCATAGAATCGTTTAGGTTGGAAAAGAGCCCTAAGATCCTAACCCTAACCCTAACCCTGCCATCCCACCACTAAACCCTGTCCCTAAGCACCTTGTCTGCCCGAGGGGACTCAACCCCTTCCCTGGGCAGCCCATTCCAGTCCTTGACAACCCTTTTGGGGAAGAAATTTTTCACAATATCCAATCTAACCTCCCCTGGCACAGCTTGAGGCCGTTTCTTCTTGCCAACCTCCAGTCAACTGGGACGTCCCCAGTCATCCAGGACTGCTGATAAATGATGGAAAGTGGATTGGTGAGCATTTCACCAGCTCCCTCTGTACCCTTGGGTGGATCCCACATGGCCCCATAGACTTGTGTGTGTCTCAGTGGTGTAGCAGGTCGCTAACCATTTCCCCTTGGATTATGGGGGCTTCATTCTGTTCCCCATCTTTGTCTTCCAGCTCAGGAAGGAGGACAACTGGTCTGACTACTAAAGCCTGAGGCAAAGAAGGCATTAAGTACCTCAGCCTTTTCCTCATCCTGTGTCTCTGTGTTTCCCCCCTCATCCAGTGAAGGATGCAGATTCTCCTCAGCCCCCCTGTTGTTGCTCATGTATTTGTGGAAACATTTTTTCTCGTCTTTTATGGCAGTAGCCAGATTAAGTTCTAGGTGGGCTTTGGCCCTTCTAATTTTCTCCCTGCATAACTTTACAACATCTTTGTAGTCCTGAGATTGCCTGCCCCTTCTTCCAAAGGTCATAATTTCTGGTTTTTTCTTGAGTTCCAGCCCAAGCTCTGTGTTCAGCCAGCCCAGTCGTCTTCCCCACCAGCTCATCTTTCGGCACATGGGAACGGCCCACTCCCGTGCCTTTAAGGTTTCCTTCTTGGAGAATTTTCTTTGTGCTGTGGATTACATGAAGATATTTCTGGCTCTCCAGACGTGAGGCCTGACATCCATCTGTAGCTTATGCAGCTGGGGTGGGGGGGCACTCACCCTTTCAGGAATGAATTTGGGGAGCTAGATAAGTTTGGAGGGGTCCAGGAGTCTCTGGCTGATTATTTGCCACAGCCTTGGGTTGAAGTGTGGCTCGAAGTTGGTTTGGAAATGCATTTAACTCAAGCCAGAGGAAGGTAAATTCAGATGAAAGTGTGTGTGTACAGCATCCGGAACAGGCAATACAGTTACAAGTGGGTATGAAAAACAGGAAAGAAGGAAAAAACCACCATATGACTAATCTGCTTTTAGTGAAGCTACATTAGAAACACCTCTCTCCTGTCCAGCTGATTTGCTGCCCATCCTGATCAAGGTAGTATTCAACATTTTCTGACATCTCAGGCTGTGTCCATTAGAGCCTCACTCATTAGAAACCTCTTTCCTCCGTGGCAGAGCATGTTAGCTGCCAGAGCCAATTTTCCTTTTGTCCAGACTCCCTGGAGGACTTCAGGCGTAATCTTTCCCCCTCTGCTTGCTTCCTTCCCACGTCTAACCTCGTCAATACTCTTAATTAAACATTATTTCACTGCCTGGCAAATGCAGACGTCCCCTCTGTTAGGTTGGGCGTTGTGTCTTGTACTTGCCCATTTCTTGCTTGGAAGAGGGCTCAAACTCCTTCCCCCTCAGCGGTGAGTCAGTGGCATATTTCGGTGCGGAGTGGCCGCGTTTCTATATTCCCTGTCAGGCAGTACTGTAAAATCAGTTGATACAAACATGCAAATGGGAAACAAGTGAGTAATTCATGATTGCCTCCTGATTAAGATCACTAGGACCACGATAATCAGTTTGGGGTGGCTGATCCCAACATCTTTCTCCTAAGCATACTGCAGCAGCCAGGAATCCACAATCGCAAGGCGGTGAATAGAAATTAAACCAGTACCACCTGTTTTCCGTAGTCTCCACGAGAGATAAAATCGTTCATTACAGTCGGTGACTCATCTCCCAGTCTGCCGGCGCCGCTCGAGCACGCTGGCTCATGTGTTTAAGGAAACTCTGCTCCTCTTGCCTTTGCCTTTCCAAGTTAGGGAGAAAACGGCAGGTTCAGAACTTTCTAAAAAGTAAATCCGATGGCGTGGCAGCAGCATTGAATTCACCTGCGAGGAAGAACGGGGAGAGAAACTGAGCTGGCATATAAATCAGAGGTAAACGTTCAGGGCGCGTTCAACGGCGCTCTAAAGCATCCTAATTTCCTCGTGTAAACAGCCTTTTGGTCACCCTAGAAGTAATAAATTACTTAAGTAATCAGCGTCTCGTAGTTCATATTGGATGTTGATTCATGGGCTGCCTCGGAGATTGCCAACCGCCGGGGTGTACTCGGGAGACCTTAGGACGAGACTCCGAAGTATTGCTGGGAGGATTGATGGGGTTTGGGAGGGCTCCCGGGAGTTTTCCTTCCAGCGCCGGTTGGTTATTTTTAGAAATGCCAATCTTACTAGCTATTAATAAGAGAAGAAGTGGCCCAAGATAAGTGGAAATAGGGGAATGTTAATGAATTGACTCTCTGATGTTTGTCTGCTTCAGATTGATGGCCTTTGAAAAAAAATTAATTAGGGGGATTTGAAAGAAGCCAAGGATAAACCCGTACTAGGGGATTGGTGCTGTGGAATAGCTACTGTGTACAATCCTCTAGTTCTTAATGAACTTCAATTTTGAAGGTTTAATAACGTAACAGCTTTGAAAACAGGCTTGGAGACTGTATTAACTGGGATTTCGGCGCAGGCGTGAGCAGGAATATTGCTGTCCTTAAGCAAGGACACTTCTGCAAAAGCCAGCATTCTGCAAGGGTGTTCTGGTAGGAAGTGCTTATACATATACATATATATATGTATGTATGTATATGCACACCATAATATATCTTACCAACACAGATTTAGAACATGGCCTAACTTCTGCATAATACAGACCAGAGACTTCCACCTACCTTGCACCTCTCCCAGCTGAGCGTGTTTTGGGAAGCGGGAGCCTATCTTGATTTGTTACGGTTTTTGTGTGGTCTCCATCTGCAGGAGCTTTCCTTAGAGCGGGCAGACGAAGAACTGGTAAGACAAACCCTACCCAAAATCCGGTGAGCAGGAGTTGAATGTATGGGGATACCTCCTTTGAGCTTCTTCCTTTTTCAACAACCCCTTCCCCAATCTCAACCCAAATTATCCCTAAGTTTATAAAACCCAAACAACTCAAAAACCCGCAAATTCTGAAATTAGGTGGGGTAGGAAGTATTCAGAAATCAGATTAATGACGAAGTGAAGGTGATTTCCATCCTAGTGACTTGTAATACACAGCAGTATAAATAGCATTGAGTCAGAACTGTGAGCAATAGCAGCTTTCAGGGATTTAAAAATAAATATCGTTTTCTTTCACGGGAATCTTCCTCTCTGACTGGCACTGTTCTTACGCTGCCTGCAAGCGGTAATCCTCCTTTTCAAGGCTACGCCAGGGGTTAAGGGCTTAAAGCTTGTTCTTAGTCAAAGCTTTGAGTATAGAGTTCATCGAGTTGTGGGTTTCGTCGTTGTGTTTCTAACCCAAATTTGATGCACGCTTGCAGTCCAGCTTTTCAACTGCTGCTTTAGCCGAGAATTACTTCTGGCTTAAGGCAGGCTCATCTCCAGTGCACTTTGTTCGTCTCTAAAGGCTTTTATAGAAAGACAAACGCTCCCCACCTTGGTTTAGCAGTCTCACCCTGCCATCTGGGTAGCATTCTGCACCCCATCAGCTGCCATCACCCTACCCAGAGCAGGATGAGGACCTCTCCCTACGTCACGAGCGGAGGTGTTCATGAGGCAGCCAGCAGATTTTCCTTTAAAAGCACATTCAAACCAGGGCTGCACAAATGAATGCCATCGGTTGCTGCGCTTCTTCAGAGCACATTAGTTTGCACTCCTAGGAAGAAAAAAAAAAAAAAAAAAATAGTAATTCAGAGTTTCCCAGCGGACTCTTTCCAAAGCATTTTGTTCTCCCTTGCTCTTCTTGGAGTAAACAGGTTCAGCTGAACCTGTCTTCTCATTGTAAGTCTTGTAGCTCTTAGGGATGTTCAATTTACGGACAGAAAAAGGAAAAAAGGCGCGGCAGGATTTAACAAGATTGCTTATAACGACAGTACCTAAAACCACGCAAGGTTACTTTCAAACAAAGGAAAATCTGAGGTCCCCCTGCATCAGGCACCCAGGAGTCATCGCGGGCAATGAACCGGGGAATGATGCACAAAGCAAGCTAGGCTGTACAGCAGCTGCCTCGTGGTGTGTCTAGTTAAATATCACTTCATTTGAAGAGGACCGGTGGGAGAACTGCACTTAATCGACTACGGAGTCAATGACAAATGCACTAGGAGCGCGTTTGTAAAGCAAGAGGAGCGTTTGCAAGCCAGGTTGGGAAGGGATTCTTAGCAGCACGTGGGGAAATTAGGGTACCGATGGGATGGGAAACGGTGTCAGCCGTAGATACTCCGGTTTCACGTTGTGCGTGACGCTGTAGTTAGAACCTCCGGTATTGCCACTGTGCGGCTTCTCTGCTCTATTTAAAGCTTGGATGCTAGTGATCCTGGGTGCTTTGGACCCTGGGTGTTGGCAATTTCAAGGTACGTTCTTCCTCCCAAAGATGCAATCTCATCTCTTGATGTTTGACCAAACCAACCAGAATGAAATACTCACATTTACAAGGTGGTGGTGTGGCCTGCTTGTGAGGTTTTTGTACAGAGCCAGAAGCGTGCTGTGGCTGCTCTAAGGAGCAATAGGGAGGAGGTGCCCCCCCCCCCCCACCTAAATCAAAGAGCAAAGTAAAAAAGCGAGTGGCTTGTTTATCATGAAGTCGTTGCTCATTTAAGGTAATTTTCTGCATGAGTGGTGCCTTTCTACTCTTCTGATGTGAGTAGTATATTAGTATGCAGGCTTGGGTAGCTGAATGGTAGACCCTGGAGGCATCACTCCATTATTCAGAGCTCTGGGGAGGTCTGATCTGAAATGTCTGTTTTTCCATTTTCCAGCATTTGTAATTGCGTGTGTGTTTTCTTTGCCTTTTGTTGGTTTTGTGGTGAGGTTGGGTTTTTTTGGTGTTTTGTTGTTTGGTGGTTTTTTTTGCTTTTAGTTGTACCTCCGTTGAATTTGCACCTTTTTTTTTCCCCTTTAAAAAAGGCTCCCCCAAACCTCAATTAGACTAAAACAATTTAAAACATGTTACTGCTCTGATGTCCACAAGTCCTTGGGCACTGAAAACGGAAAAAACCTTGGTGTTTGAGCTGAGTGGATGGGCTCGTAAGGTTGCTGAATTTATAATTGCTTCTTGGTTTTGGCAATAGCCGATGCTTGAATTTTGTATTCAGGGTTTTCTTTTCTTTCAGTATGATGCTGCTACCCCAATTGCTAATGAAGCTTTCCCTTCCTGTCCTCTTTTACCACTCAATTTACGGACCCGTATCTCTTTCTGTTTAGGGTGGGATTTTTGTGAGCTCTGTTTTGAGGCCGTATCTCCCGTTTTGCGGTCCGTAGGTGTCGGCATTTGCCAGGGTCCCCTTCAGGAGTCGGTGGCGAGCGGTTGCGTGCAGCGACTCAAGCACTACGGGGTTTTTGTCAGAAACTACACAGCATCCAAAGGATGATTTTGGACAAACACACACTGGTTCCCCACGTTCCTCCCGTGCCTGGTGTCTCCTACGAGGAAAGGCTGAGAGAGTTGGGCTTGTTCAGCCTGAAGAAGAGGAGACTGAGAGGGGATCTCATCAACACCTACAAATATCTTAAGGGCGGAAGTCAAGAGGATGGAAGCAGTCTGTTTGCAGTGGTGTCCAGCGACAGGACTAGGGGCAACGGGTGCAAACTGAAACATAAGAGGTTTCAGTTGAATAGGAGGAAAAACTTCTTTACTCTAAGGGTGACAGAGCACTGGAACGGGCTGCCCAGGGGGGTTGTGGAGTCTCCTTCTCTGGAGATATTCAAAGCCTGCCTGGATGAAGTCCTGTCTAGCATGCTCTAGGAGAACCTGCTTTGGCAGGGGGGTTGGACTGGGTGATCTCCCGAGGTCCCTTCCAACCCTTGCAATTCTGTGATTCTGTGGTCCAACTTGCAGCGTATTCGCTTCAGCCCCTGCTTCTGCCCAAAGAACATGAGTAGGCTGCCGCGGGTGGGATGTCCTTTCTGACACTGCCGATGCTGGGTGTCTGGGGAAGGGACTAAATATCAAATAAATAGCAAGCACAAACGTCTTCTTGGCCTCCAGCCATTTGTTGCCTAAGGACTCCTAGAATCAGAGAGGGTGCCTTTGTATCTGATAGCCCTGGAGGGATTTTTCTGCCTCACCGGTCTGTCTGCCTCCAACAGCCGATAAACTTCTCTCCCCATCCCTTTCCGTGAGCTTTTTAGGGTCACAGAATCCCAGCATGTCAGGGGTTGGAAGGGACCTGGGGAGCTCACCCAGTCCCATCCCCCTGCCCAAGCAGGCTCACCCAGAGCAGGGGGCACAGGACAGCATCCAGGCGGGGGTTGAAGATCTCCAGAGAAGGAGACTCCACAGCCCCCCTGGGCAGCCTGGGCCAGGGCTCGGCCACCCTCACAGTCAAAAAGTTCTTCCTCCTGTTCAACTGGAACCTCTTCTGCTTCAGTTTGTGCCCATTGCCCCTTGTCCTGGCGCTGAGCACCACTGGGAAGAGTCTGGCTGCGTCCCCGTGACCCCCACCCTTGAGATATTTGTAGGTGGTGATGAGATCCCCTCTCAGCCTTCTCTTCTTCAGGCTGAACAAGCCCAGCTCCCTCAGCCTTTCCTCCTAGGGGAGATGCTCCAGTCCCCCCATCATCCTTGTTGCCCTCCTCTGGACTCTCTCTAGGAGTTCCTCATCCTTCTTGAACCGAGGAGCCCAGAACTGGACACGGGGTGGGTTGCACTGCCTCGCCGTTGTACCTTGAGCTTGGGAGGAGTAATCGTTCTGTCTAAGTGAAGGTGGGTAAAGGACAGATCTCTGTTAAAACCTTTCCCATTGTCTCCTGGAGGGTTCCCATTGCCATCGTTTTGACTTTGATGCTTGACATCCCATAATTAGCCCCTTCCGACCCTAATCCTGTAGCAAGTGCTTCAAACTGTATGAGTATGTGAACTGTAACATCCAACAAATCCTGAAATGTTAGAAGTCCTAGCTCGTCCCCCTCCTGAATGACAGAAGCATAAAGCTCCTGACTGGATCACAGAATTGTTTGGGTTGGAAAAGACCAGGAAGATAAGGAAGAAAGATAAGGAAGAAATTCTTTGCAGTGAGGGTGGTGAAACCCTGGCAGGGGTTGCCCAGAGAGGGGGTGGAGGCCCCATCCCTGGGACCATTCCAGGCCAGGTTGGACGGGGCTGTGAGCAACCTGATGTGGTTCAAGGTGTCCCTGCTCCTGCAGGGGGGTTGGGCTGGGTGGGCTCTGGGGGTCCCTTCCCACCCAAACCATTCTATGATTCTGTGATTCTATAAGACCTTTAAGATCATCAAGCCCCACCGTTAATGGGATAAGCAAATTCATACATTGTGGGTCCTTTGTGTATCCTCTAAGCAGCAACTTCATTGTTCTGATGTCATCCTCTGATTTTGGTGGTTACCTTTGGCCATAACCATGACTGGAGAGATTCGCGTCAGTTCTTTACGGTTACTCGAACCACCTGAGCAATAAAATTAAAAGACTGATACCTTTCTCTTTTAAAGTACCGTAGTTACACGATACCAAAAAACGTGTGGCAAAAACGCTTCCCTACCTCCTTTTAAAATAATCTTTGCGAACTGAATGTGTACGTGGGTGCAGCTTGGGGAAAGTTCCCATCCCAAATATTGCTGTTCTTTTAATGTGTGTGTCATTGATGGCAGGGTTAGGGTAACGGTTGGACTTGATGACCTTAAAGGGCTTTTCCAACCTAAACCGTTCTGTGATTCTATGATAGCAATCTAGGAAATGTGGAGAGAGGCTGGAATCAGCAGGTCTACAGAGGCAGAAGGGTGCGAGTGAGTGAACGTAGCAGCACAGACACGTTCAAGGTCGCTCACAAGGATTTGCTGCCCTTGGAAGTGCCCAGCACCACCGGCCAAAGCTCATCCAAGGAGGGACAAGGTGACACAGCTGAGAGCTGAGCCAGCGAAGGGACCCGCTCAGTGCTGCTGTCATTCTGGCTGGCCTTCATGGCCTTCGTGCCTCTATCTTGAAGACATACATACAAATATCTTAAGGATGGAAGTCAAGAGGATGGAGCCAGACTCTTTGCAGTGGTGTCCAGCGACAGGACGAGGGGCAATGGGTACAAACTGAGACATAAGAGGTTTCAGTTGAATATGAGGAAAAGCTTTCTTCTCCCTGGTAACAGATGATAGGACGAGGGGGAATGGTTTGAAGTTGCTCCAGGGCAGGTTTAGGTTGGACATTAGGAAAAAATTCTTCACCAAAAGGGTTGTCAGGCTCTGGAATGGGCTGCCCAGGGAGGTGGTCGAGTCCCCATCCCTGGAGGTATTTAAAAGAAGGATGGATGGATGAGGTGCTGAGGGACATGGTTTAGTGGTGGGATGGCAGGGTTAGGTTGAAGGTTGGACTCGATGATCTTAAAGGGCTTTTCCAACCGAGGTGATTCTATGATTCTATGATTCTTTACTCTGAGGGTGACGGAGCACTGGAACAGGCTGCCCAGGGGGGCTGTGGAGTCTCCTTCTCTGGAGATATTCAACCCCTGCCTGGACGAAGTCCTGTCTAGCATGCTCTAGGAGAACCTGCTTTAGCAGGGGGGTTGGACTGGATGATCTCCCAAGGTCCCTTCCAACCCTTGCCATTCTGGGATTCTGTGTCGTGGAGCACCACTGGCCGATACCCGAGCGGTTCTGACCAGCCCGTGCCGACACACGGCTTGGCAATAACCGAGTGCGAGACGTCCGTGTGTCCGAGCTCGCCTGCGCCGGGCAGCCTGGCTTTAGGCCGCGCTCCTCCTGGCTCCGAGCGCGCTCGGGGCTGTTAGGCTTTGCTAGCTCCTTGCCAAGTCCTTCATCTCCTGCTCCTCTTTGTGAGAAGAGCTGGGCTCGTGCCAGACTGACATCCTATCCTGGCACCAAAATATACCTGGCTTTGACTCCGCGTGGAACGTTGCTGTTCTTGTTGGGTTGTTGGGGTTTTTTTTTTAAAGGATATGTCTCCTCCTGTCTTGGGGATAGCCGCTGGCCGTGCACGTGGACTTTCAATGTTACCGTCTCCATCTCTGCGCGGTCCACGGCTGCCTCTGTGTGCCCTTCTCACGTCTTCAGTGTGTGGGAAAGCCGCTTTCCTCCAAATTTTACACCACTGGCACGTACGGAGCAGAGGTAGCTGCCTCCAGCTTCACTTCCCACGGACGCCGCAGAGGCTGGTGCTTTCAGTACCAGCGGCTTTTAACAGGGACAGCGCGTGGCTTATTTATTTTCCCTCCGTAACCTGAGTTTCTTGTATGAAGTTAAGGTGGGGCGACCGCTGAGTATTCCCTTTATTCACAGCAGAGGAATTGAAGGTATCCAGCTATTGAGTAGCTGTCTCTACCCCCACCTACCTAGCCTAAATCAGCTACCAAAAGGAGAGGGACCTGCCGTGTTGTCCATAAAGGGCTGGCATCTCACCGGTTGCCCTTGGCGAGCGTGCTGGTGAGCCGCCTCCTTGGTTTTAGTGAATCTGAAAGCTGAGATGCCGCGGGTGAGGCTGCTGGCTACTCCAAGGGCAAGGACCAGGAATGCACGGACCAAATATTTATGCGCCCTAAGACCCCAAATTACTTTTCAAACACTAAAAGCTAGCTCCATAAATACAGTGCTCTTGCACGGAAGAGCTTTTTCGGCTGCAGTATCTGCGGTGACGTCTGTCAGCGTTATCTGTTTGTGCTGGCATCGGAAAAGCAGACTAGCTGGGCTTGTACCAACAGGATTGTCTCCTTATCTCTGTACAGAAGATGCTTGTTCGGGGCTGGGGGGGGGGGGGGGGGGGATGAGATTGAATTCCCCTATCGCAGGTGCTTGCCCTGCTCACACCGAATGCACCGGGGTCCATTAATCAGCACCCTTTCCTTTCTCCTTTAACGTACAGGCATTTTGTCACCCGTGCCTCCGCCGTCCCCGGTAGCCTTTAAACGAGCCTCATTTGTAATTTACTCCCGAGACTGGAGAAGGTATCTGGAACCGCAGCCAAATCCGCACCAGCACGCTTCAGCTTCTGAAGCAGTAGTTTAATGTCTCCCTGCAGCGAGATTTCACTGTAGCCTCGCTCCATCCCGGTGACGTAGCAGCCTTATCACGGCGGCGTGGAGGTCTGGCACCGCTGCCACTCCCCGCTATAAGCTAATTACTATGCGGCAAGATGATCAGTTTTCCCCCAGACCAGGTTTCTATTTGTGTTCTGTCAAGTAGAAAATTAACATGGACACAGGCCAGGGATGTTTCTACGCCTGAGTGCGCCGAGGCTGAAGGTGGTGATGGGAAGGCAGGATGGATTTCTGAATGGTAGGCGTGGAGGATCAGGTGATGTCAAGCGTCGCCGGCCCGCTTCATTAGCCAGATCATCAGAGATGTTGAGTAGCTGGGGAAGAGCCGGAGAAAAATCGCCCGTAGCGTGCGCAGTCCTCATTAACGGCCCGCCTCGGTGTGCTTTGCTCAGAACGAAGCCGAACAGTATTTCTGCAGAGCAGGTAAGGGGTGTTGGCTGCAAAATTTGGAAGCAAGAGGCTCGCTGGTATTAGCTTGTATTAATTCATTATTTGCCACGCTGGAGCCTTTTCAGGCCCTCCTTGCACCGCAGGGATGCAAACGTAATCGATGTTCGAGTCATCCTCTCCACTTGCATTGCTGCTGGGTCCCGACGAACACAAGAACTTGTAGGAGCCCTATCAGCAACGTGCAAGAGGGACAAGAAAGCAAACACCAGCAAAAGCGAGAAGAGATCATAGAATCGTAGAATCGTTTAGGTTGGAAAAGACCTTTAAGCTCATCAAGTCCAACTGTTAACCTAACCTTGCCATCCCACCACTAAACCCTGGCCCTAAGCAAAAGGATCATAAAGGATTTTTCTCTGTCCGGTCATTCTCACTTCTTTTTAATCAATAGCATTATTTTGTGAGTGTTCTGATGCTTTTATTAAAAACACGTGTGGTGATAACCTTCGGGTGGAGCCACCTGAACTGCTGAGTGTGCCTGTTGCTTACAGGAGCACATGGCAGGGATTCCTGCTAGGAATTTGGGGTCTTTCTGCTCTTCTCTCCCATTACTTTTACCCCCCAGAAGCCATTAACATCTGACGTAGCAATCTCCACTATGAAGCTGTAGATCTACAGGAACCTTTGAAGTTGTTCTTCAGTACAGAGGCATCGTATTTATAATGAGCTCTTCCCTGTTCCGATGAGTAGGAGGGGAAGTTCAGGAGAAAAGGCTGGTTTCTGACCCCTACCTTCCTGCACTGGACAGGTACTGAAGCAAATTCCTGAAGCCGTGTGCTATGTTCTTACCATGAGGGTGATGAGACCCTGGCCCACGTTGCCCAAAGCGGTGGTGGATGCCCCATCCCTGGAAAAAATTCAAGGTCAGGTTGGATTGGGGCTGTGAGCAACCTGATCTGGTTGGAGATGTCCCTGCTCTTGGCAGGGGGTTGGACTAGAGGACCTTTGAAGGTCCCTTCCCACCCAAACCATTCTGTGATTCTCTGATGAAGTAGATGCATGAGGATGCTGCTGATTTAATGACTGGTAGGCTCACTCTCAAGATTGCTGAGTGTTTCTTCATTGGCGTTTAAAATCTCATAGCCCATAGGAAAGAAAATCGATCGTGAATGCCTCACATGCTCGCTGAGTCATCCTCAATCCCCAATCTCTCAGTAATACCTTACCAGCTGGGTTGGAATATTTCAGCAACCATCTCTGGAAGAAGCCTCAAGACATTACGTAGCCTGTAGAATCTAAAATCTCACAAATATTTAACTTGACAAATTTGGGGTTGAGTAGCAGACACATTTCATCGTCCTTGTCTCTCTCAATGCCCGGTGGCAGCACTTTGTTAAAGTGTAAGAAAAGTTGCAGTATTAGCTCTTAAATATTTAATTGTGCTTGGTTTAGAGTCAGAAGATCTGTCGTTTCTGGCTTCATCTGTTGCCGTTAAAGGCGGTGGTGGCGTGGTGGCTTTCTCTCTCCTGACAGTGGATGCTTTCAGTGCAGCTGGGTTTGGGCAGGCCTGTGTAGTAATTAATGAAATATTGCTTCTGTAATAAACAGATCAATGAGATGTAATCTCACCATCTGGAAGCTCTAGGATGTGTCTTGCCATTTAAAATCAGTTCTAGCCAGGGCATCTCCCGTGTGCGAAGAGGCACCCTGAAAGTTGAACGCTGCAAAATCAGTTCTTGAATTCTACCATTCATTTCATTGGTTTTATTTTAAAAAAAAAAAAAAGTTATTGGTGAGTCTTGGGTTTGAGATTTGGGCTTAAGAACAAATCAGAAAATCCCCGAGCGATCCATTTGTTAATATGATAAAGATTTTATCATAGAATGATTTGGGTTGGAAGGGACCCCCAGAGCCCATCCAGTCCAACCCCCCTGCAGGAGCAGGGACACCTTGAACCACATCAGGTTGCTCACAGCCCCTTCCAACCTGGCCTGGAATGTTCCCAGGGATGGGGCCTGCACCACCTCTCTGGGCAACCCCTGCCAAGGGTTTCACCACCCTCATGCTTTGGTTTTCCTTGCTAGCTCGGCACCTTCACCGACACAACAGATTCTGCAAGGTGAAGGACCCGGGGCGGGGGGTACGGTATATCTGCTTGTTTCATAACTTCATAAGCAGTTTGTTAAATTATTCTGTCGAGATACTATAATCCTTACAACCAAAATGCCTTTCCAGAGCAGGGCTGGTGTGTCTGTACCCCGCAAAGCAGCTGGGCACGCCAACCCTGTAGTGTCACCCCAGAAACTTGCCCCCTTAGATTGTATTTGGTGCTTTGGGGTTTGGCAAGCCCACCCCAGCAAATTAGGAGACCTGGCCTCCGAAGCTGGCGTCCCCAAACATCCCTCTCTCACCTTGGTTTCTCCCTTCATTTTTATTTATCAAGAGCTGACCACGAGCTGGAGGAAGGGTCAGCTCTGCCAGAAAGGGTCTGCGTCTCTTTGTGTTTGCATCAAATCCAGAGTGGTTTTAGGTGGAGCAGGGATTGGATTGGCATGGGAGGCTGGAGGGACACACACGACGCTAGGGATATCGGGGCTTTCTGCTTGCGGGTCACAGCTTCAAAAAGAATCCAATCTCGAATCTGAAAGGCCGTCAGTGTTTTGCAGTAGTGAAGTGAGGTGTTGAGCTGATGAAGCGAGACCCAGGCTTCAAAACTCTTTTTGATCGCAGACTTGCTTTGTGCTTTCAAATTACCCAGCTGCCTGGGATCTTGGCGCTTCTTCTGGGACGTGGCGATGACAAGTACCTCCCTGCTAGATGGAGATGTCGTGAAAATAGTAATTTAAAATCTCTGGGAAGCAATCCGGGCGGGAGGAAAGCACAACTTGCATTTGACAGAAAAAAACAGAGGCTTTCAGGTGTGGATTTGTCGTCCAAGTCCAACAAACAGCAACACACAGACTAAATACTGACTGCAGGGGGGTTGGACTCGATGACCTCTAGTGGTCCCTTCCAACCCAAAACATTCTAGGATTCTATGATTCTAGGCACCGTTGCTCGGTGTGGGTTCGGTTCTGCTAATCGTTGAGCCCCCGCTAGAGAAAGGATTGTGAAATGCTTCACACGCGGTGATATTAAGAGTCACAGAATTGCAAGGGTTGGAAGGGACCTCGGGAGATCACCCAGTCCAACCCCCCTGCTCAAGCAGGTTCTCCTAGAGCATGCTAGACAGGACTTCGTCCAGGCGGGCTTTGAATATCTCCAGAGAAGGAGACTCCACAACCCCCCTGGGCAGCCTGTTCCAGTGCTCTGTCACCCTTAGAGTAAAGAAGTTTTTCCTCCTATTCAACTGAAACCTCTTATGTTTCAGTTTGTACCCATTGCCCCTAGTCCTGTCACTGGACACCACTGCAAACAGACTGCTTCCGTCCTCGTGACTTCCACCCTTAAGATATTTGTAGGTATTGATGAGGTCTCCTCTCAGTCTCCTCTTCTTCAGGCTGAACAAGCCCAGCTCCCTCAGCCTTTCCTCCTAGGGGAGATGCTCCAGTCCCTTTATCATCCTCGTTGCCCTCCTCTGGACTCTCTCCAGGAGTTCCTCGTCTTTCTTGAACTGGGGAGCCCAGAACTGGACCCAGAGCTCCAGGTGGGGTCTCAGCAGGGCAGAGCAGAGGGGGAGGAGAACCTCCCTCGCCCTGCTGGCCACGCTCCTCTTGATGCCCCCCAGGATGCCATTGGCCTTCTTGGCACCAAGGGCACCCTGCTGGCTCATGGTCAGCTTGTCCCCCACCAGGACCCCCAGGTCCCTCTGGGCAGAGCTGCTTCCCAGCAGGTCAGCCCCCAGCCTGTCCTGGTGCATGGGGTTCCACCTCCCCAGGGGCAGCACTCGGCACTTGCCCTGGTTGAACTTCATCAGGTTCCTCTCCACCCAACTCTCCAGCCTGGCCAGGTCCCGCTGAATGGCAGCACAGCCTTCCGGCGTATCAGCCACTCCTCCATGTAAGTACATAAAGATGTATCTAAATCACAACTCTGAACTGCGACGCTAATTAGCTCTTTGTGGTTGCTGCGGCAGGAGGAGGTCACGAAATCCTGAACTCTCCCATCCCTGGCTTTAGTCCTTCCAGGGACTGATGGAACACATGGGGAGAGTCGCTCTGCGGGGAAAATGCTTCAAACCCCAGTGCTGCAAATGTGCTTATGGGTGCAAAAAAATATCACAAAGAGTTTCCGGTGCTCCATTTTTAAAGCAGATTTATTGAAATAAAAAGATTTTTTAAATTATCTTTAAAAAAAAAAAAAACCCAACATATTCCTATTTTCCATTCGCGTTGCCTGGATTATGTTTTCTGATGGCTGCCAAAATATTAGTAGTCCTCAGTAATTCTCAACAGAATCTGTTGTTTTACAGAAAAGCGAGTGTGTTTATGTTTCCTCTCTATGCTAACTTGAAAATTGAGAGTTTTGCATTTGCGCGATACCGGGTAACGTTTCCAAAAGCTCCTGCTTCTAATTTTCATAGGATTTTTATCATAGGATTTTTATCTCCCAGTGTCTTTAGGAACTTTGGGGAAATGAGTTGCCTATTATCTAATCTTAAAAAGAAAAATAAATCTTTGCTGCAGGGGTTGATGTAAGGATTGTTCCTTGGTTTCTTAAATTAATAACTTCTTTCTGACTGCCCCGACGCGCCCAGGTTTGCTCAGCGGTGTTAAGAATGCTGGTTTTTTTTCTCTTTCCTGGATGTTGATAAGGCGTTTTGGTTATCTCGAATCCTTTGCCTTTTGTTGCAGTTCTCTGCGGTTGGTTGGTAGTGATTCACGTGAAGCAGCCTCGTGTTTTCCCTGAAGATAAAATCCAGCGTGGTGAAAAGCGCAAATGCCAAAGCAAGCTAACTGGAGGTCAGGGATGGATCTGCTGCGCATTCTTATCTCATGCATCAGTTCAGAAATGTGGTCTGTGGTTTTTCGGTCAGCGTCCAGTATACAATAGACAAGAAAACGTTCCCTCATCTTATTTTCCACATTCTTATGTATTTGAAACCCTAGTTTTGACCCTTCCTCGTATAAACGGATCCTGCCAACTTGAAGAGCAAGGGTTTATCATAGAATCATAGAATGTTTTGGGTTGGAAGGGACCTGTAGAGGTCATCTAGTCCAACCCTCCGAAGCAAGCTCTGGACGCTTGCCTGAGCGGCTGCCAAGTGCCAGTAAGTGTTGGCTTTGCTTGAAGTCCTACACGGAGCGTAAGTTTTGGATAGCAGTGGATTTCACAACAAGGCATTTGTTTGGCAGCTAGGAAAGCCTTGTCTTGGATTTGGTCGAGGTCAAAGCGAGGAGTATAAGGAAAAAAACCTAAAACTTCTCTTTTCGTAGCCTGAGTTTCTACCAAGACCCATAGTAAAAAGAGGATTGTGTTTCCTCGCTCACCACTGACGTCAGGCTCCCAGTCACCCGACCCCAAGTCTTGGGAAACTCTAAAATGTGAGCTTTGTGATCTCTGAATGACGGCCTTTGAATCCTCCTGATGCTTTGGCAGCCTCCGTCTGGTCATGGGAGACACGCTTGGAGGCCAAGGAGGTTCTCTCGGAGCTCTTGTTTTCTTTCTCTGCTTTCCTAGCTGTGCTGAAGAGGCAGACGTTCACGGTCTGTCCCCCGGCAGCAGCGGCTTCCAAGCCTCCTGCCCAGCTCTGTGCCGTCGCTGTGTTTTGCCGGTGTCCGTGGAGGTGACTGTAGGTGGCTGCAGAAGCATTTGTTGCTTCCTTCCCTCTGCCTTTTCAAACCCACAAAAATGACGTTCCAACCGTGGCAGAGAGTTCCCCTCGTGGAGCATCGCTGCACCAGCAGCAACGCTGGCAGTCACGGGGCGAGCGTCCTTTCTGATACCAAGAGAAGAGACCTCAGCCATCCCAAATCCCCGCGGCTGGCTTGAGACTCACTGCTGATTCCCTGGAGCCCTCAGCACAAGAAGGACATGGAACTGTTGGAGCGGGTCCAGAGGAGGGCTACAAAAATGATCCGAGGGCTGGAGCACCTCTCCTATGAGGCCAGGCTGGGAGAGTTGGGCTTGTTCAGTCTAGAGAGAAGAAGGCTGCGGGGAGACCTGATTACAGCCTTTCAATACCTAAAGGGGGCCTATAGGAAAGAGGGGGAAAATCTTTTTAGTAGGGCCAGCTGTGTTAGGACAAGGGGTAATGGTTTTAAACTGAATCAGGGTAGGTTTAGGCTAGATATAAGGAAGAAATTCTTTACAATGAGGGTGGTAAACCACTGGAACAGGTTGCCCAGAGAGGTAGTGGAGGCCCCATCCCTGGGAACATTCCAGGCCAGGTTGGATGGGGCTCTGAGCAGCCTGATCTGGTTAGCAGTGTCCCTGCTGACTGCAGGGGGGTTGGACTCGATGACCTCTAGTGGTCCCTTCCAACCCAAAACATTCTAGGATTCTATGATTCTATGATTCCGGGTGAAATTCATAGCGCTTTGGCGAACGTGGCATCACCCTTTCCCATCCTGTACCTGCACTAACCTTTTCTTAGCACCCTCAAAGGACAATCCTGCTTCCCAGAGATCCTACGGACGATCCGGGTGCCCGTGCAGCGAGCCCGGGGCTCTCCCTTCCTCAGGCAAAGCGCCGAGCCAGGTAGTCACTCCCAAAAAAAAAAAAAAAAAACTGGAAGAGGCTTCGCTATCGCCGGAATTGCAGCTGGCACGTTAATGGATTGAGGCAATTCGGAAAGTTCAGCTGACTCAGGTTCACTGCCTTGCACACAGGGCCCCGCTCGCTGCTTCTAAGAAATCTTTTGAGGGGGAAGGAAGCTGCGAGACATGATATGCCTTGACTCTGCATCTTCGGATAAGATTTTAGTCGTTGCCAAAAGATGCGGAGGCCTGCGTAGAGATAAGTCCCTCGTGTGCCTCAGTAAGTCTCTGCTATGGAAATTTTATGAACTATTAGTAGCTCTTTAATGATCCTGAAAACAATCTCATTTTCACTTAGTTCTGTGCCTAGTGAGCCGTGGTGAAGGAAATCTTTGAGGATACTCAGCCTCGGATGCTGCATGGCAATATTTCTGCGTGGCAGGGCTGAGTCAGAAGGGTGTATTTATGGGCTCTGCACAGAAAAGGTCACGGGCAGGGGTTGCTGCAGATGGGCAATGAAATCTGATTTCTGCCGTCCTCTGGGTAGCGGTCCCGTGCCGGCCGCTTGCCCTTCTGGGCCAGAACAGCGTTTAACCCTGACGCTGCGGTCACTTCTCTCCGTCCCCTGCTACAGGCAGACTTTTTAAAATTTCTTTAATTAATTTTGAGGTGTCAATGTTCCAGTGAAAAGCCAGGTTTGGGGTTTTATCGGTAGGGTTCACCGTTATTCAGATGCTTCCAAAAGAAGAGAACAAAAGGCGATTAAATTAACCAGCAGCCGTTGCCAGAGGATGTGTCGTTTGAAGATTGCGGTGAGGGACGCTTCCAAAAAAGCCTCAGCTGGCCCTTGGCCACAGGTTTCCGTCCAGGCAGGCGGGATTGGGGCCCCTGCCCTTCAGCCAAACCTCTGGTGATGAATCTGGAAGTGGTTGGTTGAAATCTGCTCTGCTGAGTTCAAGCTAAGCTCTCCTGCAGAGTTTGAGCTGGAATATTTAAAATTGAAACCCCCTGTTTTAAAGACCCAGAATGAGAAATGCTGCCAGTTCTGGCATGGAAAGTCAAAAAGGTTCCTGGGTCAGCTTTTGGCCTTATTCTTCCACTCCTGCGTGATCTTTCTTTCGTGGTATTTCATGGATGATGTTGCTTTTCACCGGAGAGCACGGGGGGTGACTTGGAGCCGTGGGCAGAGCGCTGCCTAAGCCGGTCCCACCAGCTCTGTGGTCTGTTTGCTGTAAATCAGAGCAGCAAAGATTTGTGAAGAGACCTTGTGCCACCGAGACCTTCCTTTCAGGTATGCCCGGCGGGCAAGTACTGAGGGCACGCTGGGCATCATGGGTTGCTTCTCCAGCAGGTACCCCTGAATGACTTAGAATCATAGAATCATAGAATCACTTTGGTTGGAAAAGCCCTTTAAGATCATCGAGTCCAACCGTTAACCTAGCACTGCCATCCCACCACTAAACCCTGTCCCTCAGCACCTCATCCATCCTTCTTTTAAATACCTCCAGGATGTGAGCAGATGAAACGGCACGTTGTTTTAATAGCTGTAGCTCTGATTTTCTTCAGACTGCACGCTGATAACTCTCCTTGTGGTCAGAAGCCAGCAGCGTAATCCTCCAACTTTGGAGTTTTGGACTTTGCATTCGTACAAAGTTGCGATAATTTTGCAGTGGAGAGGTCTGTGAAGGTGGATTCCTTCTGCGTGACTTGCAGGCAGTTGTTAGTGTCCCACAGATCTTTTATTCCATTAAGCAGTGCCGACTGTGTTGCATTTCTCTCATGGATGAGGAAGGCTGTGGATGGTTTCTGGCTCTCAGCCTGCTTTTAATCCCACGCTTCAACACCCCACTTCTCTTCCAGTTGTGCCATGCCGATCTCAAAGCACCCGTCCTCCGTGCTGGTTGTGATTTCTCCGATACGCTTTGACTACGAGGAGATACCTTTGTATTCGTGGCATCCTAGTGAATATCGTAGGCTGGGTTTGTTAGCTTTTGGGTTCAGAGCAGCTGAAGTGAATCCCATCCTCATCCTCTCTTGCTGTGCATGAGTTTGGCTCATGGGAGATTTTTGTGCATTTCGGCACGGTTCATTTCAGAGGAATCTAAGCCACAAGCTTTGCTCCGGGCGCAGATCAAACCCAGTCCCCCCTCTTGAAGGGGGCAGAGGGGTCCAAACTCCCTGACAGGAGGGTGTAGTGAGGTGGGTGTTGGTCTCTGCTCCCAGGGAAGGGGCGATGGGACGAGGGGCAACGGCCTCAAGTTGTGCCAGGGCAGGGTGAGGTTGGGCCTGGGGAACAATTCCTTCCCCAAAGGGCTGTCAGGGGCTGGAAGGGGCTGCCCAGGGAAGGGGTCGAGTCCCCACCCCGGGGGGGATTTAACAGCCGGGCAGAGGCGGTGCTGAGGGCCAGGGTTTGGGGGTGGGATGGCAGGGGGAGGGGAACGGTTGGGCTTGATGACCTTAAAGGGCTTTGCCAACCCAAACCATTCTGTGATTCTATGAATTAATGGCTTTTTGGCCAGCTTCAAACCAAGCATGTGGTGCGGACGGGCAGTCCAGGATACCAAAAATCTGAAGTCACCCACTCCAGTCACATACAGGGCAGAGGTGTGGGCTTGAGCACCAAGTGCTTCCGTCTACCGATCCGCTCCTGTCAGGCCAGATGAGACTGTAAGAAGCCCTCATCCCGTTGGCGTGCACCTCCCCTCCTCCCTGCTTTCCTCCACTTCCAGACATGGATGCTAAGCAGCCTCCCACGGCCCTGCTGCCCTGGTGGTCCAGGGGACGTAATCCTGGACACTTGGCTTCCACGCTTCGGGACACAAACCCAGCGGCTGCTTTTTGGGGTGTTGTGGTGGGTTGACCCTGGCTGGACGCCGGGTGCCCACCAAAGCCGCTCTGTCCCTGCCCTCCTCAGCTGGATGGGGAGAGAAAACACAACGAAAGGCTCGTGGGTTGAGATAAGGACAGGGAGATCACTCGGCAATTACTGTCACAGGCAAAACAGACTCGATTTGGGGAAATTAGCTTAATTTATTACCAATCAAATCAGAGTAGGGTAATGAGAAATGAAACCAAATCTTAAAACCCCTTCCCCCCACCCCGCCCTTCTTCCCGGGCTCAACTTCACTCCTGATTTCTCCACCTCCTCCCCACCAGCGGTGCAGGGGGACGGGGAATGGGGGTTGGGGTCAGTTCATCCCACGCTGTCCCTGCTGCTCCTTCCTCCCCAGGGCAGGACTCCTCACACTCCTCCCTGCTCCAGCCTGGGGTCCCCCCATGGCAGACAGTCCCCCATGCACTGCTCCAGCCTGGGTCCTTCCCATGGGATGGGGTTCTTCACCAACTGCTCCAGCGTGGGTCCATCCCTCCCATGGGGTGCAGTCCCTCAGGAGCAGACGGCTCCAGCGTGGGTCCCCATGGGGTCACCAGCCTGGCCAGCAAACCTGCCCCAGCCTGGGCTCCTCTCCCCACAGGGCCACAGGTCCTGCCAGGAGCCTGCTCCAGCGTGGGCTTCCCGTGGGGTCACCGCCTCCTTTGGGCATCCCCTTGCTCTAGCGTGGGGTCCTCCCCGGGCTGCAGGTGGGGATCTGCTCCCCCGTGGGCTCCCCAGGCTGCAGGTGGGGATCTGCTCCCCCGTGGGGTCCCTGGGCTGCAGGGGCACAGCCTGCCCCACCATGGGCTGCCCCAGGGGCTGAGGGGAATCTCTGCTCCGGCGCCTGGAGCCCCTCCTGCCCCCCTGCTGCACCCACCTGGGGGGCTGCAGGGCTGCTCCTCTCGCATCCTCTCACTCCTCTCTTCTGACTGCTGCTGCTGTTGCGTAGTTTTTCTTATTCCTTCTTAAACACGTTATCCCAGGGGTGCTACCACCATCGCTGATGGGCTCAGCCTTGGCCAGCGGTGGGGCCGCCTTGGACCCGGCTGGGTCTGGCTCTGTCGGACACGGGGGAAGCTTCTGGCACCTCCTCACAGAAGCCACCCCTGCAGCCCCCCCCACTACCAAAACCTTGCCACGCAAACCCAATACGGGTGTCTCGGTGAGAGCTTTTCCCCTCAAAATCCTCTTGCCTTGAAAACATCCCTGCAGCGCTGGAGCTGGCGAGACATCCCAAGTTAAAGTTGGGCAGCGGGGAAACCACGCTGCATCTTCACGTGCAGCCCTCGGCTTGAGCTCCTCTCCGCTGAGGACTTTTCCCGTTGAAAGACAGTAATTTTGTGCACGAAGTTACTGCTACGAGCGGGGCTGAGGTGACGACTGGGATCTTGGCGAAGCGGCGCGGTGTGGGGACCCCTGGGGCGCAGGGCCAGCCAACTGCATCATCAGTCTTGTTAATGGCCTGAACCCAGCGCCCTCAAACGAGGAAGAGTTGGCGCTTAACTAGGGCCACTTAATAGCTCTGAGATTAATGGAGGCAGCGCACGATGCTCCGACGCAACCTCAACTGCTGCCTTTAAAATCCACACATTTCCCAAGGGCTTTAGGAAAAAACAAGGGGGGGGGGGGGGGGGGGGGGGAGTGTTAGCTCTGACCCAGGTGTTTTTAAAACCATCAGCTGAATTACTCCGTTGTCCTTTAGCTTCCAGAGGGTTGTTCTGCAGCTTTAGATTTCTCTAATCCTTTTAACCAAGTTGTTCCAGGCCACGGGCGGGGTGGCTCTGCTGTTTTACTGCCAAAATCTCGTACGTCGTGCCCCAGCACCTCTCCTAATGAACCCAGAGGACGTGTGTTAGGCAAGATGTCGATAAAGATGGCAGTTTACTCCAGGCCAGAGATCCCGACCCTCCTAGGCTGAGATCAGGAAGAGGGGAGTGGACGTGCGTGCCGTGGACTTGGGTTTTTCCTTGGCTTCAGGTTCGCGCTGAAGCCGAGTGAATTTGGGTCCCTCCAGGATGTTTTTGGCTGAGGGTGATGCTCTGCTGCGACGTCGCAGGGGCTTTGCCGCTGCTTAGAAGTAAATTTGCTCAGGGTTCTTTCTGGTTTTTCAAGCTCTTCCCAGCTTCAGCTGGAATGAGGGGCAGGGCAGCATCTCAGGTCTGGGTTTTGGGTGTTTTTTCCATACCTTAAATTATTGTAACGCTTCCCTGGGGGGTTGGCTGGGGGGATTCTCTGGAGCGGTGGTGCTTATGCTGTTGGATAGCTACGGTAATGTGCGTTCAGGAAATACGTTACCGCTGTTTTAAACAAATCTGTCAAAGCAGCAACGGGTAAAAATGCTGCAGGGATGTGTGGGCAGGAAGGGGTTACCAGCCGCACCGGGTCACTCCCTTGCATAGGAGATGCAGAGCCTGATTCCTGGAGAGCCATTTGCAAGCCCCGCAGTTTCCAGGAACTGGCTGGAGGGATGAGATTAGAGGCAAGAGAGGCTGCTTTTCTTGATGGAGAGCCGTGTCCTCTCTGTCCTTCTGTCCCTACCCACCAGCTGCGCCGACAATGATGCCACGATGCTGAATTCCTCCTCCCTCTCCCCTGATGACTAATGGCTGCATCTGTGAGTAATTAGATAAGGTGAGGGGGAAGGCTGCCGAGCTGGACCTGTCCTGCCGTGAAAGGCAGCCTCGGTCGGTGGGGCCGGGCTCACCCTGGGCGCTGCGGGGTCTCGGTAAGAGAGGAAGGAGAGGGAAGAGGCTGTTTGGGAGCTGAGGGCGTTCGGAGCCATCCTTTTCAACCAGGAAATTGGATTGCGGCTGCGGAGCCCACTTGGCTCTCTGAAGTGCAGCTGAGCTCGTTTCTAGGAGCCGTTGGACAGAGTTTGTCGCGTTTTAGAGCCCTTCAGTTCCTGGTAATGATGCCTGCACCTGAGCCGCCTCCTCTCAAGGGCCTGTCTTTGGGTTTTGTTAAGCCCGGGGTACTTTAAACTCTTGCCTCACGTTTCCCCGTTGTTCCCGTGGCGCTTCCTCCCTCCCTCCCTCGCAGCCTTTCTCAGGACAAAGGATGGGGCCCGTGATTCAGGGCAGGTAGAACAGCTCTGTTCCTGCATTTCCCCTCCCTTAAAAACACCGTAATCAGTCCAGATGCTAACGAGCATGAACACCCCCGCTCCAGCACAGCAGCCAGGGAGGCCACGGCGCCGACTGTTTGGAGAGGCCGAGCTCCTTTTGGCACCATCCCTCCATGGAAATGACTTTCCTGCCAGGCCCTGGCTTCTCCAGCTCGTTTGGCATCACGCTGAATTAAACCATCTTTTTGTCGTTCTTCTCACAGGCGTTGGCACAAGGAACTACTACAGGAAGATCGGGTACGAGCTGGAAGGGCCTTACATGGTGAAAAGGCTGGACTGACGCCGCAGGAGGTCCTCGCCCCGGCCAGCTGCTGGGGGGAGAAGATTCATCCTGGAAAGAAAGCTCAAGGTGACAGACGTAAGCTAAAAACCAAAGCCCGCCAACTGCGAAGGACTCGCTTATGCCGGAGCCCACGGCAGCAAATAGGGCATCACCCCTGGGGAGAGGAGATCTGGGATTGAGAGGTTGGGGATGTTTCACGTGCCTCGTTACCTGCGTAAGCCTGCCGTGGCTCCGGGACGGGCTCTGATGGGTTGCGAGAGAGGGCTGAAGCGTAGGTGAACTGAAAGCTCTGAATTTGGGGACCCTGTTTAACAACCTCGTGGGAAAACCATCTATTTTCCTCTGTGATGCTGTCAGCGGGCTTTTAGCGTTTCAGCATTGAAATTGTGTGGGTTATCCTGCAACACAAATGACTTCTTTCTCTGTGTGCATTTATTGGTGCTCCTCTCTGTCCATCCCAGGCGATGCCGTTTGATCCTTTTACAGTAGGAGACCGTGAGGATTGGAAGCCGTTGCCTTGCTAGCGGTAGGAATTGAGATTAAAACTTAAAAGTGAATCTCTACAGGGACGCACAACCGTGGAGTAACTGAGGTTAGAAGGGACCTCTGAGGTCTCCAGTCCAACCCCACTCAAAGCCAGGTCACAATTAGGTCAGGATGGCGACGCTTGATTATCTCCAAGAGTGGAGATACTCAGTGGAGGCGGATGGAGAGTCCGTACCATCTAGGTCCCTGTTCCAGCATTTGACCACCCATATGTTGAAAAAGTTTTTTCCTAATATCCGATTGGAGTTCACGGTGTTTCAACTTATGCCTGTTGCCTCCTGGCCTGTCGCTGTGCACCTCTGGGTGGTGGGGGGGGTTTAAAAACAAAAAAAAAAAAGGTCTGCTTCTGGTCTCCAGGCTTCTCCTTGTACATCACATAACTCCAATGCCGTAACCATCCTCATGGCCTCTGCTCCGGCTTGTTTGTAGTTCCCACACCAGATCTGCTGCTTCTCCAGCCCCGTGACCCATCAATTTGGGCACGGGGATGCCACGTGGCAGCAGGATCGGGGGCCTTGGCAAGGCCACGGTGTACAACACCCACGGCCCTCCCGTACCCGCGCTGCCCTCCTCTCAGCAGGCAGTCTGGTTGCTCGGGCACGATCCGCCCGCGGGGGATCCCTCCTGGCCCTTCCCAACTCTCTCTTCCCCTCTCTATCCAACGGGAAAGGGCTCTGGGGACGGCTCGGTCCTGATCGCTCCCAGCCCCGCAGCTCCTCGGATCCTCCTCCTGGTCCTCTTTGGAGATGGGCGTGACAGTCGCCTTTTCCTGGCGTCAGGAATTCTATCCATCAGGAATGACAGAATTAAAGCTTCGTTTTGCAAACGGAGTTGAGGGGGGATGCGAGAGCGAGCTGCGACCCTGCGGGAAGAGCTCAGCGCCGGCCTCGCCTCGCCCCAGCCCTGCGGGTGGGTGTCCTTGGGCGTCAGCCATTCCGGGCTTTCAAAAGCCACACGAGTGGCCTTTGCTGGAGAACCAAAATACCAGGCAATAAAGTTTTTTAATCATTGAAGGTAAACGCTGGTGTCCTGTGTTTTGAGGGCTGGGGAGTGAAAAATTGGAGACCAGGTTGTTGGTACCTAAACCCCGAGCGTGCCCGAGCCTCTGCCCTGCACGGGGAGCTGGATTTAAAGGGAGCTGGAGGCTGTTGCTGCTTGATTTATTGAACTGCGTTGGGTTTTGGGGTTTGTTGGTTTTTTTTTCATCCTCTAAGACACTGGTAAATGGGGCATGTTAAGCTTCTGACACCGTAAAAGCGGAGGAGATGGAAAGGGATGTAGTGAGACGGGATGCAATTTCTGTGCAGAATCCTTAAAATTTTCCGCAAAATTTGTTGTTCTGGTACCACTGACATAATTATGAATCACTCTGACGCCTACAGCTCTGACAGCCCAGTTTTTTTCCAGGTACTGGCCAGAAAAGCTCACCCCGTCCGTGCGTCTGAACGCGCGGCCCTCCGGCAAATCTAGGAAACAGCGGATGGGTTTTTTTTTTTTTTTTCTTTAAGGCGAATGTGTTTTGAGTTTACCAGCAGCTTTATCAAGAAATAAACCAATTTTTTTTTTTTTTTGGGGGGGGGGGGGTTGTCTTATTTTTAGCTTCCCATTTGTGTGCTCGTTCTGGGGTGATTTCATGCTGCATTGGCTCAGCGTCTGCGAAATTCTCCGGGCTTGTCTGCACAGGCTGGGGTTTGTTTTGAAGTGTGATGTATTGATTTGTCCCTTTGATCTAAACGCAGCCGAATGAAGAGCTGGGTTGTACTTCCCTCCGAACCATTGCTTCTGCCGGGGACAGGGAGTTCCTCCAAGCTGTGTTCCTGGTGCTGGGGGTTTGGGATGGGGGGGGGGGGGGGGGGCAGAGGGTCTCAGGCGGTGGCTCTGCAGCCGGGGCACGAGCCAGCCTGGCTGGGGCAACCCGGGAGAGGTGATGGTTTGAGGAAAGGAGCCAGAGCTGCCACCTCTCCCCCTTTGTGCATCTGCCTGAGTTTAAAAAGCTGTTGGCACGTGTCAGTCGCCCGCGGAGAGCTGGGGATGGGACGTGTTAGCAGGCGGGTGTGAATTTTCCACGGGTTTTAGTGTGGCTCGTGGGGTCTGTGGTTGCCTGGACATAAGTTCGGGCAAGATCTTTTCCTGCGGGGCTGCCGGGAGGGAAAAGTGGAAAAAAACCAGGCTGCCCTCTAAAGCTGCTCTGAGGGGTTTTAGGCTTTCTCGTGTTCAGAGTACACCGGGCACGAACGGCACCAAAGCCACGAGGGCTGGTAAGGTTTCAGACATCTTAAGCTGCAACAAAAAGGGGACGTGCAGAGGGAACATGAGAGCCCATGTGGAGACAAGGGGCTGTGCAGGTCACAGAATCCCAGAATCCCAGAATGGCAAGGGTTGGATGGGACCTCGGGAGATCACCCAGTCCAACCCCCCCTTGCTCAAGCAGGTTCTCCTAGAGCGTGTTACACAGGACTGCATCCAGGCAGGGGTTGAATATCTCCAGAGAAGGAGACTCCACAACCCCCCTGGGCAGCCTGTTCCAGTGCTCTGTCACCCTTAGAGTAAAGAAGTTTTTCCTCATATTCAACTGAAACCTCTTATGTTTCAGTTTGTACCCATTGCCCCTTGTGCTGTCGCTGGACACCACTGCAAAGAGACTGCTTACATCCTTCCCACGGTGAGGCCTGAAGCTTTCTGGCCACCTCTTGAGCCAGGCTTCATGAATACAGGGTGAGAGTGTGGACCCAGGTATCCAAATAACAAACTGGGGGAGCCCAGAGGGACCCTGATGTGCCTAGAGCCACGTTTCCCTGGTAGCCCTACCTGGAGGGGGGGAGGCGGCTGCGGCAGCACGGACGTGCAGACAGCAGCTCTTGGCCAAGGGGACGGCACACGATGGACACGGTCACGTTTGCCAGGCTGGTGCTTGTGCTCCTCATCATTAATGCTGGCTTGCAACAAACATCTCGCATTGAGGTGCAGTCCGGGTGCCGGCAGTCTTCGTGGCTACCCTCTCGTGCAGTCCCTGCCAGGAGAGGCATCCAACAACTCTTTGCTCTTTGTGTGTGTTTGTTTTTACACACACACACCCCCCTAAAAATTCACACGTCTGGCTGAAGATGAGCAGAGGGCCTTGGCCTGGGCGCCCAGGGAGGAGGAAGCATTGCTGAGCACCAAAAACTTTATGGTAAGAGAACTTGTCAGCTAGGGTTTAGTTTGGCTGAGGTGGGGTGGCTTTTTCCTGGCCAGGCTGCTCGTTTGCAGGGTCCTGGTGGCCACGCCAAGGAATTTTCCAGTTGGCTACAACCTGGTTTTCATAGAATCATAGAATGTTTTGGGTTGGAAGGGACCCCTAGAGGTCACCCAGTCCAACCTCCCTGCAGTGAGCAGAGACATCACTAACTAGATCAGGTTGCTCAGAGTTCCATCCAACCTGGTCTTGAAAGTTTCCAGGGATGGGGATGGTTTTATGGGTTATGATGTTAGGGTTTGGGCATTATTTTTTCCCCCTCTATGAGAACAGCAGCCATTTCAGTACAGGTCCATCCTTAGGAGCTATCGTGTAGGAAAGCAGCTGATAGCATCCCGTAATTAACTGCGAAAGGGAGGGGGGCTTTGGACTCCAGGGGCAACGTGTCTGCCTCGTGCAGCCATGAGCGTCCTGCAGTTTGAGGTCGCCTGAACACAGACAGCGTTGCCTTCAGGGGCCAAGCCCGGCATCTTTTACACGGGACATGGTGGAAGAGTGTGCTGCAGCCTCCTGGATTGGAACCAACCAACCACCACTCCCCAAAAACACACAAAAAACCCCCACAAAACAACCCCACAGCAAGGTGATTTGTATTTGTATTGACAAGCTGCAGCTCCTTCTCCCTTTGTGATGGCAATGAGGGTGATGAAGCAGACAAGGGCTTATGCCACTGTTCAAAAGATGAGCAAAGCCCAGAAAACGCAACTCACCTGTAAAACCCAACGGCTCAAGGGCTGTGGCCGATTCCCCCGCCTGCAGAAATGAAACCTGGGGCTGGGAAGGCCCCAAATTTCCTTGCTCTGGGTTGAAACGATGCCAAGGGAGGATTTGAGCTGCCGCTGCGGGGTGGGTGCTCGCGCTGCGTCCTTCCTGCTGGGTCACCCAGTGCAGCCTCGGCCAGGAAAAGGCGTTGGGAGGCCAATGCTTTCAAGCAGGAGAGCACCAGCGAGGGTCGTGCTCCTCTGCCTGTGCCCAGCTCCTTCGCAGCCGATGGGGAAAATAAATAAGTGGGCACGAAGCAAACTGGTCACTAACAGAAGGTGCTCCCTCGCCTTCCGTGAGCGAACAGTGGCGACCAGCTTAAAATAATTCGATGAAGAAGAAAAAGGTGAGTCATGCTCTTTTCTGCATTAATTTTGGCCGGTTGCGTTTCTCCTGCTCTAACGTTTTTGGGGATGTTAATGCTCTCTGCCTGCAAAGATGTGGCACACGGGCGGTGGGGAGCTCAGGTGCAGCTCCAGCAGCAATAACCGGCTCGGGGCAGGAGCACCAGGGCTGGCGCCGTGATTTCGTCGCTGTAGCCTTGTGCTTTCCGACGTGAAAAGAAGCTCTGCCAGCTTCAATATTTCTCTGGCTTCTATTTATATGCCTTTTTACTCATCGTTTTCAAATCCTCCTCTTGCCCCTGCCTCGGTAGTGCTGGAGTGATCAGTCAAGTGCCTGCAAAGTGCGGCGCTCTCGCTGGAAGCACAAGGGCCACAGAGCAGGTTTTTGCTTCCCCACGGCCACAGGAAGAAGCCCATCTTGGCCCAGAAGAGCTGCTGGCAGAAGAACCCTGCTGAGGATGTGGGACTGCCTTCATCTGCTGCTTCGTGGGCCCTGGGGAGCTCTTCACCTCCTGTGGAGCGCAGAGTGTCAGACCAGTGGCTGGGAGCTGCGGGAGGGACCAAAGCTGCTGCCCTGGGTCCAGGCGCGTCCACCCAGCCCAGGCTCCACCTGGGAAGAAAGCAAAGCCCAAGTGAAGAGCGCCCTGAGCCTGCTGCTGAGGCGTGCTGTCGCCCATGGCTTTTGCCCTGGCTGCAAGCGAGCTCTGAAGTAGCAGCCTGGAGACAGGCAGGGGCAAGGGGCAACGGCCTCAGGTTGTGCCAGGGCAGGGTGAGGTTGGGCATGGGGAACAATTCCTTCCCCAAAGGGCTGTCAGGGGCTGGAAGGGGCTGCCCAGGGAAGGGGTCGAGTCCCCACCCCGGGGGGGATTTAACAGCCGGGCAGAGGCGGTGCTGAGGGCCAGGGTTTGGGGGTGGGATGGCAGGGGGAGGGGAACGGTTGGGCTGGGGGAGCTTCAAGGGCTTTGCCAACCCAAACCATTCCATGCCTACGTTTTCCTGGCACATCTGGCCCACTCTGTCCTCTCTGCTTTGGTGCTCAGCCTGAGCTTGGCAGACCTGATGGGCATCACCCTGCTTGCCCTGCTCTGCAGCAATAAAAACCAGCACCTGCACAACCCCCCTGTATCCCGTACTCCCAACAAAAACGTGCCCATGGATACCTCCAGCTGGTTGCCTTGCTGGCCACAGCTGCCCGTTGCTCATCCCGGTGCAATACCTGTCCTCGCTGCCTGTAGCTTGGCAGGCAGACGTGGTTCCTGCCCCTACGTGAGTGAAGGCACAACCCACTCAGGCGAGGTGAACAAGGTGAAGACAGTCATTCAACAACCTCCTCAGGAAACAAAAAATAAAATTTAAAAAAAAAAAAAAGCTGTTGCTGGGAGCCATGAGATCGGACGTGGCGATGGCTTTTGGCAGAGCGCGGTGCTAAACGCCGCCGGACAGTAGCTCCTGCAAGGCAGAGGAGCTGGCTCCAGGAGGAGGATGGCTGACCGCAGCCTAACAGCAGCAGGAAGATGGAAATTTAAGAGCAGCTGGGAGAGAACTCCAAAAACTTGAGGCGTTCAAGCCTAAGATGACCAAGGTGAAGCATCACCGACTCAGGAACTGAGCCATAAAACGCAAGGACACCAAGACTGAGATAAACATGGTGAGGTAGAGCTAAAAGCGGCTCCGCTGCTCTGCTGTCATTAATGTTAAGGGCAATTTTAACATCCAGTAGGCCCTCCTACCTCTGAAGGGGATGAATTTAGCAGAACAGATGTTGCTCAGTTTGGAGAAAAGATTCTACTTCGGCTAGGTCCTGCGTCCAGCTGCAAGCTCTAAGCCCCGGGTAGCTCCGTTGCTTGCTGAGCCCCCAGCAGCTCTGTTCAATATAAAAAAAGTGAACTGGGGAAAAAAAAAAAAAAACAAAACAACACAGAAATATGGGGAGCAAGTAACCCAGAAACACCTAACACCACTTCTCTGGTGAGGCCCGGTACTACCAGTGGCGCAGGGTGGTGGGGATCTGACCGGCTCTCGAGGATCGATCCCCTTCTGCCAGCTCGGATTTTGTTTTTCTTCTTCGCTCGCCTCCTTCGTGTGGCAGCAGCAGGGGCTGCCTCCTGCCTTCAGTGCAATAAGCAGTCACACCAGGGGCTCGGGGAATCTGCGGCGGGTCTGTAAGGAAAGGAGAAAATTAAATCAAGAGAAGCAGGAGCCAGAAAGGAGCCTGATTTTAAAAAATACAGCAGTCACGATCAGGCTGTGCTCATCAGCTTTGGTTAATAAGAATAAGGAGTCGGTGGCTGGGAAAAACAAAGTCGAGGTGAAACGGCACCGCTCAGACCTCGGGTAAACAGCAGCATGAAATCTTTGGGCTCATCTCCAGTCCTTTTCCAAACGGGAAAGAAGTGGTTTGACATCGATTTATCGACATCGCTGCCTGCTTCCCCTTTTGGCCCTTCCCCGTCTCAGCCGGCTGGCGCAGGGGCGCGGATGGCTCTGCGGGATTTCGTGCCCAAAGTCCCCTCCCGAAGGCCACCCGGTCCCTGCACTGACTCACAGAGCCGCTTTGGTGGCTTTGAACACACTTGGCTTTACATTCCGGCCCCTTGCGTTTGTTTATAATTGTGGGAAAAAGCCAAGTGGGGTGGGTTTGGCCTCATTCTTGCCTGTAGGCAAAAGGCTGAGGCTCCTCAGTCACACACCGACAGCTACATTCACTCAGCGCACGCCCTCGGCAGGAGTTGGTGCTGGTTTAAGGGAAAAGGTTAAAAAAAAAAAACAAAAACTTTTAAGCCAGTGTGTACATGTTCCTCTGTAGATGCTTCTTTTCATTGGTGCGTCCTCCCAGAATCTACGCAGATCTCATTTTTCATAGAATCATAGACTGGTTTAGGTTGGAAAAGCCCTTTAAGATCATCAAGCCCAACCGTTCCCCTACCCCTGCCATCCCACCACTAAACCCTAGCCCTCAGCACCTCATCCACCCTAATCCAGCTGAGATCATGATGAAAATTAAATACAAGCTTTGTTCTGGCCATGTCTACCAGCAGCTGTTGGAAGTACCCACTGATGGTTCTTGGGCCCTAGATCTAGGGCCAAGCCTTACATATACACCACAGAAGCCGTACATATATGTATTCTCATCCCTGCAAGGCCCTGATACATCCCACTAAACTTTCAGATGACTTCCTGGGAAGCCAGCTGGTGAGACACAAGCTCGGAACGTTGCTCCTGGGACACGTGGCCTCATGCAGGAGCATCCTTAGGAGCCCCTTCCCTCTCCCCTGCCGCTGCGACTTCAAACCCCTGCGTCACTGCGTCTACCAGAGCGGTTCGAGAAATTTATTTCCCATTAGTATAGTTTCTTGAAGTAAACCTTGATGCCTCTATTTTGCGTGGAGGCCAACTCTCCCGGAAGGTTTGCTGGGATTAGGGGAGGCGGAGGTAGCAGGGCAATGACACCAGGGCCATGACAATCCCAGCACAGAGCGCGTGGGTGTCCGTGACACTCGCTACGGGGCTGGGACCCACGTCACATAGAATCCTAGAATGTTTTGGGTGGGAAGGGACCCCCAGAGCCCACCCAGCCCAACCCCCCTGCAGGAGCAGGGACACCTTGAACCACATCAGGTTGCTCACAGCCCCGTCCAACCTGGGCTGGAATGGTCCCAGGGATGGGGCCTCCACCCCCTCTCTGGGCAACCCCTGCCAGGGTTTCACCACCCTCACTGGAAAGAATTTCTTCCTTAGATCCAGTCTAAACCTCCCCTGCTTCAGTTTAAAGCCATCCCCCCCTTGTCCTGTCCCAGCTGGCCCTGCTAAAAAGCTTGTCCCCCCCTTTCCTCTGGGCCCCCTTGAAGCCCTGACCGGCCGCACTCAGTTCTGCCCGCAGCCTCCTCTGCTCCAGGCTGAACAAGCCCAACTCTCCCAGCCTGGCCCCATAGCAGAGGGGCTCCAGCCCTCGGAGCATTTTAGTAGCCCCTCGGATCATTTTAGTAGCCCCTCGGATCATTTTAGTAGCCCTCCCCTGGCCCCGCTCCAACAGGTCCATGTCCTTCTTGTGCTGAGGGCTCCAGAGCTGGACGCAGGGCTCCAGGGGGGGTCTCCCCAGAGCAGAGCAGAGGGGCACAATCCCCTCCCTCCACGCTGGCCACGCTTCCCCTGATGCAGCCCAGGGTAGGGTTGGCTTCTGGGCTGCCAGCGCCCATGGCCGGCTCATGTCCAGCTTTTCATCCCCCAGCACCCCCAAGTCCCTCTGGGCAGGGCTGCTCTCGATCCTTTCTTCCCCCAGCCTGTATTGATACTGGGGGTTACCCCGACCCAGGTGCAGGACCTTGCACTTGGCCTTGTTGAACCTCATGAGGTTCACCCAGGCCCCACCTCTCCAGCCTGTCCAGGTCCCTCTGGATGCCATCCCGTCCTTCTGGAGTGTCAACCGCACCACTCAGCTTGGTGTCATCTGCAAACTTGCTGAGGGTGCACTCGATCTCACTGTCTAAGTCATTGATGAAAACGTTAAACAGCACCGGTCCCAGTACGGACCCCTGAGGGACACCACTCGTCACCGGTCTCCATCCGGACATTGAGCCATTGACCACCACCCTCTGGATGCGACCATCCAGCCAGTTCCTTATCCACCGAACAGTCCACCCAGTCACGGCTCAGCGCTGCTTCCAAGACACCCACGAAGCCACTTGAAAAAAGCATTTTCTGGAAAAAATTAAACCCCAAGCTGTCTGGGGAAGCTGCAAGAGTTGATGGCTTTTGGGTTTTATATCAGGACGTGGCAGGCGGGTGGCTTCCCACTTCCCTCTTGCCCATCTTCCTGGGAAACCCGGCCTCTTTGCACTCCAGGCTATTTGCAAACAGCCCTTTGAATCGGGAGCAAAGCGGAAGGCTGCACTGAGCCGGAGCGAGGAATCATAGAATCATAGAATCACTTTGGTTGGAAAAGCCCTTTAAGATCATCAAGTCCAACCGTTAACCTAACCCTGCCATCCCACCACTAAACCCTGTCCCTCAGCACCTCATCTGCCCTTCTTTTAAATACCTCCAGGGATGGGGACTCAACCACCTCCCTGGGCAGCCCATTCCAGAGCCTGACAACCCTTTCTGTGAAGAATTTTTTCCTAATGTCCAACCTAAACCTGCCCTGGTGCAGCTTCAAACCATTCCCCCTCGTCCCATCGCCTGTTACCAGGGAGAAGAGGCCGACCCCCACCTTGCTCCCCCCTCCTCTCAGGCAGTTGTAGAGGGAGATGAGGGCTCCCCTCAGCCTCCTCTTCTCCAGACTAAACACCCCCAGTTCCCTCAGCCATTCCTCGTAAGCCTTGTGCTCCAGACCCCTCACCAGCTTGGTTGCTCTCCTCTGGACATGTTCCAGCAACGCAACATCTTTCTTGTAGTGAGGGGCCCGAGGAGGTGTGAATAACACCAGTCGGCGGCACATTGTTTCCACTTAAAAATAATTTCATCTAAATTATAGAATCATAGAATCGCTTTGGTTGGAAAAGACCTTTAAGATCATCAAGTCCAACCTTTAACCTACCCCTGCCATCCCACCACTAAACCCTGTCCCTAAGCACCTCATCCATCATTCTTCTAAATACCTTTAAATTCTCTGATCCTGCAGCCGGTTGAGGATAAAGGGAAGCTGAGTAAGCTTCAAGGGGAGCAAACCACGGCTTCCAGCT
Source organism: Butorides virescens (assembly GCA_017310255.1). Classification (NCBI taxonomy): domain Eukaryota; kingdom Metazoa; phylum Chordata; class Aves; order Pelecaniformes; family Ardeidae; genus Butorides; species Butorides virescens. Next base: position 56,636 of record JADKXX010002799.1, read on the forward strand.
TCAAAAAGCCTCAGCCAAAATCAATTAAGAGCGTACGAAGAATCTTGCAAGAACAACAGGGACTGACAGGTTAGGTGGCACGTCGGTGTCCGTGCGTCGCGCCTGCGAGAGCACCCGGACGGTGCTTTGGGGACAGGATGCAAACGCAGCCTCAGTGCTCACCTCCCCTTCGGTGGGGGAAGGCAGCAGCGACGGCGTGGAAGAAAGGAGCCACGCGGTCAAAGTTTAGGACGCGAGAGGCGGAATGACGACCGTGAACGGAGCGCTCCAGTGCTAAAGGTTTTAGTTAGGCTGTACCCATCGCCAATGGATTAAGCTGCAGGTTTCCCTTTTTTTCCTTATTTTGCAAGCGTATTTCTCCAGATCCGGTCAGCCCACGAGTGCCGCCAGTTCACTTCTGCGCCCCCACAAGTCAATAACTTCGTTCTTACCTCTCCAGCCGTGAAGAAATGAAATCTTTGCCTCCGAACCCTTCGCAAAGGGAACGTTTCTGTTTTCTGGCTGGTGAAAGAGGAGCGCCGCCACGGCCTGAAACCAACAAAAACCTGGGGAATGGGTGGGGAAATCTGCTTTCCTTATCTTGCCCTGAGCCCCCACTGGGATGAGATGCTTAACCCAGCCAGCTCCCGTGTCCCCCTCGGGACGATCTATACCTCCAGCCGCCCCAGCTGTGCGTCGGGTGCCTGCAGATAACTGCGTGGTGACAGGCGTCAGGAGCGCCTTCGTTAGTCTTTGTGATTAACAGACCTGTGAATTTATTTAGTTCCAAAGAAAAACCCCCAAAACCCCGCTTCCCAGCAGCTGCAAGACTACCAGCTACGATGATGTATTTAACAGGCATGGGGAAAAAAAGACCTTCTCCTTCTGCTGTCTGGCGAGATGCGTCGGGATTTACGATTCACAGAGGATTCTGCTAATGAATGATTCAGAGACCATGCTTAATTTTAGAGAAAAATAGAATAGTATTGACTGTCTTGATCCTGATGGAGGACGGTAGCGAGTATTTAATTCTTCCCCGGGTAAATTCAGCCCCTAGCTATCTCACATCTCTGTGACTGATGTTATTTGTCCCATTGAAAAAAAAAATTAACTGGTCTGAAGCATCCTTAATCCAAAGCAATCAATTTAACTGCCTACCTCGATGGACAACTCCAGCGTTCAGCGAGGCTCTGCTAACAAACCGCCCCGCCGCACACGAGGCACACAGCCGGGGAGAGAATAAAAACGGAGAACTTGAACTTACACATTTTCCCCCACCACAGCAGAACAAAGCTTCGGTTTGCTTGAAACGCAAAGCTGAATCACGGCTCCACGTGCCTCTCCGCTCTTTTCTCACGGCTCCACGTTCCTCTCCGTTCTTTTCTCTTTTCTTCAAGAGAGTGTGGCTGTAGATTAAAAAAAAAACTCCAATGTCGGAGTGGTACATCCTCAGTCACCGCTTACTGAGCTCTGACCTAGGGGAAAAATCAAGAGTGTCAAAGCCCCACGAGCCGGGCGCTGAGCCCAGGCCCCCGCTTGCAGCCCCGTTGCCCCATGACAGCACCGTTCCCTTCCTAAAAGGTGAAGTCACATCAGCAGCTATCGCTGGCAAACGTCTTCCCCCTGCTTCAACAAGCCCAACTCCTGGAGAGAGTCCAGAGGAAGGCAACAAGGATGATGGGGGGACTGGAGCATCTCCCCTAGGAGGAAAGGCTGAGGGAGCTGGGCTTGTTCAGCCTGGAGAAGAGAAGGCTGAGAGGGGATCCCATCACCACCTACAAATATCTCAAGGGTGGGGGTCACGGGGACGGAGCCAGACTCTTCCCAGTGGTGCCCAGCGCCAGGCCAAGGGGCCATGGGCACAACCTGAAGCAGAAGAGGTTCCAGTTGACCGGGAGGAAGAACTTGTTGAGTGTGAGGGTGCTGGAGCCCTGGCCCAGGCTGCCCAGGGGGGCTGTGGAGTCTCCTTCTCTGGAGATCTTCAACCCCCGCCTGGCCGCTGTCCTGTGCCCCCTGCTCTGGGTGAGCCTGCTTGGGCAGGGGGGTGGCACTGGGGGAGCTCTGGAGGGGCCTGCCAACCCCTGCCATTCTGGGATTCTGTGAAGCCCAGGCACCCCCGGGCACCCCCTTTGTTCCCACAGCACGAGGCGGGGCAGGGAGCATCCGTACCATAAAGAGGGGGAGTTTGTTTTCTCCGTAAAACACAGAACTTAACAAACTTCCCATCCCCCATTCCCAAATTGTAGGCCTTTGACAAACTTCTATTTTTTTTTTTTTTTTGCTGAGCTATAGCATTATTAATGAGCTGCGTACGGCTTTGCAGAGAATACCATGGATTCATGCACTCTTCCATTTTATTCTGTTCCTTTCCTGGCTACAGACGTTATTCACCCTTTAGCTCACTCCTGAATATTGAGCTTGTTTTCCGAGCACTACACGCAGCAGTTCCAGGAGTCTCCCCGCCGCCCCTTTCCCTACAAAGCAGTCACTTAAATTAGAGGCTGTCATCGCATACATTCATTTACCAATTCACGAGGTATCGGAGTAAGACTTACTAAATTGCGGTACCTAAAAAAATAAAAAAAAGCATCACCTGATTACCACACATTTTAATGCATTAGCAAAAAACCCACAGCATTTTATTAATTTAAAAAATACAGTTTCGAGGGATGAAAAGATACAGAGAGACTGGCTAAAAATCCCTAGCAGCTACGAGGATACCGGCCTAGCATGGCACGAGGAAGAAAACGAGTCAACAGCCATTCCTGTGCCCTGCAGTTTTCTCACGTGGTGTGAGGGTGTACAAACCTATCCATATTCCAGAAAAATGGACCTGGACTCAATGAAAAACAGCCCTGGAAAACCACCGGCATGTTCTGAGGAGGGAAAGCAGACAACGGAGTAGCGGTGGTGACAGGGTGAGGCAGAGGAGGATGAAGGAACCTTACTTCCAAGTAGCAGCTCTGCAAAGCAGGGGCGTGCTTATAACAAACAGCACACAGTCCTGATCTCCTGGAGCTCCAGGATTAGTTTGATAGTGAAGCAACAGTGAGGTTTAGGTAAAACCAGGCTGTACCGCAGGCGTAGAGCTGCAATTAAAGCCAGGCCTGGCTTCACCAGAGGACAGAAGCAGCTCTCCAGAACGGGGTGACCGTGGCTCCGAGTAACAGAAGACCCAGAGCCCCCTTTTCAGCTCCTTTCCTGGGTGCACAGAGGGGTCCCCGAGCTGAACGAGCTTCAAAGCCACCGCGCCTGCCGCTGCTGCACACACTTCATAGGCGCCGGCGCCGTTGGACCTGGGATTCTCCAAATTCAAAAGTCAAGTTTAATGATTTGAATTAACTTTTTTTTTTTTTTTTTAAATATGTTCTCTTTTCAGGGACCACTCCTACTGGGTGACTGTCCATTTGTTATCTGTCAGGGGCAGAGAGGTCGATTAACGCTTGTTTGGGCAGGACAAACATATTTTTAAGGCCTGGAGGAGCAGGTGAGAAAATGTTACGCTTCCCCCCTGGGGAGGCCAGCGGAGCCACGGGATAAAGTCATGGCAGGAAGAAAGATCTTCTCCATGAATTTAGCTTATGACACCCTGCTTCTAACACAGAGCTGCAGCCACAGTCTTAGTGGAGTAGGACGGGGGGAAGAAATATAGAATCCATTTCTAGCAGAAATAGCTGTATTTCTGTCCTCGGTGTGGCGCGGAGGGGCTCACCATGTTATCTGTCCGTTGGCGCTCGATTCTTTCCTACAAAAGGAAGCCATCCCTGAAGGACGCTGTTTCACCTCCTCACAACACAAGAGCACAGGAGGAACCTTTTCCAGCAGCTCCCAGCTCCTCGAGAAAAGCGAAGATCAGCAGTAGTTTACAGATACGTTACAATATTTTTCAAACAGGGTGCAAATTAGACTCCCCATTTACCTGCCAAGATTCCAGTTCAGTCCTTTTCATTTCCCTCGTAAGAACAGCTGGCACAAGCAGCTAACACAGCAGGAAGCACGATTCCTTAAACTACTTTAAGTGTTAGTGACGCATACGTTCTAATCAAGAGTTGGCATCTTTAACATTCTTTGTATTTATTTTAAGAAAGCGTTTTAGTTAATCTAAGCAAGAATATTCAAAAGCTACTGCAAAGAAAATACATTTTTGTTTCTGCTCAAACTTTTCAGAAGAGACATTGAACGCTTTGCCAGCTCCTTCAGCAGACATCACTCCGTTAACGTGGCCAAGCAACACAGAGCAAAGAATTACACACACATGCCCCAAAAAAAGCTCCAATTAAACCTCATCAAGACAATTTCTGTGCCATGGACAAGCGACACGGCGTTATCAGTGAGAAACCAGGGCTGGAAAGGCAGTCAACATGCAATGGGGTGGAGGAGCCCGTCTCCAGGCGGTTTCTGCAGGTTTCTTTGCCATCCTCGGAAAGGGCAGTCAGAGGACAGCAAGAAAAGGATGCATAAGGGTTGCTTTAAAAAGAGCAAGTTCAGAAACTCCTCTACAACTGTGCCGAGCGCAGCCAGAGAGTCAAGGTCACCTCAGCCAAGTTTTCACCTACGCTACTTGCTGCATAAAAGAACGCAAATATAAAAACACCGAAGGTTTGCATAAAAAATAGATTTTTTTTTTGGTAGTTCTCCTCTTAAAATTACTGTACAAATAAATAAAGTTACTGTCCATTTAAATATAACTGTTCAGGAAAACTGGAAGCCGGCAACAGTCTTCTGATCGACCCACTCGTTCCAAAGAAAAGCAGAGTTGTTCGCCATCTCCGGATCACAGCGGGATGGATGCCATGCCTGCAAAGGAAACGCACCAAAGTTGCAAAATCAAATACTCCTCAGCGAGAGCCCTGGCCCATACCAAAGGTCCCCAGCCCACCGTTCTGCCTCGGGGAGACATCAGGAGCACACACGCGCTTAGGGAAGAGTGCAGGGCAGGCTCACAAGCAGGCATTCCGCAGTAAAAAACCCAGCTCTGAGCAGTGCTTAACTTAAGGACTTCCCGAATCACAGGTTATGTCCATATCCTTGTCCTCAAATTCCTGACAGAAAACTCATTTAGATGTTTTTCACGCTGTTCTGAGGTGATTTAGTGTTTGGCTGCCCCACGCTGTAGGGCATCGATGTCCAGTGATAACAAAGCATTATGGGGAAAAATCATAGAATCACTTTGGTTAGAAAAGACCTTTAAGATCATTGAGTCCAACTTTTAACCTAACCCTGACGTCCCACCACTAAACCATGTCCCTAAATTTAAAAATAATTCTCTCCTGTTTGAATCAAACTTGCTATTGGAGAATTTCTTGTGAAGCACCTGGATTTAGCGCTGCGAGAAACCCATTTCAGCTTCTGTGCTACTCCCGAATTTAGATTTGGGAAGTTGGCTACGAAATCGGTCTGTTTTCCAAACTGGAGCATCCAGGAACTGGTATTTAAGACAAGCCCGTTTCAGAAAGGCGAGTTGGCTTTCACGTCAGCCCACACTGACACAGCAGCCAACAGCGTTTTCAACAGCGTGAGACTAGCGCCTCGTGGCACGGAGCGCTGCGCCGCAAGTCCTTGCTGCCTCAACTCCGATTACATGCCGAAAGCAAGGACAGGAGCTATCCAGCTTGCTTCCTCCTGAGCAGGGAAATCAAATAAACGGAGAGGACTGAGACAGACGGGGTTTTCGAGGATATGTTCTGGCTGTGCCGGTGTTTTTCTTCTGAACCGACTCTATTTACCATCATGGTTTCATAATGAAAAAGGAAAGTCAACAGCAGTAAGCCTGGCACTGTGCTGCTAGAGCCTTTTTTTCCCCTCTTTATCCTTGCGAATTCCTCTATAGCAGGCTAACCACTTCAGGGCTGGCCTGCCAACTAGTGGCACTGTCGCTATTACAGGATGCCAGGCCTCCTGTTGCAGAGGGGAATTCCCCAGAACTCCAGACCCTACCAGACTCATCGAGTCGTTTTCAGCGAGTAAACTCATTTCTCTAGATAAAAAGAAGCGTTTGTCTTGTCAGCTGAGATTTCAGTAAAGCATTTGATGTAGTACCACCCAAGAAAGTATTAGATAGACAGGAGAAGGCTGGGATTAGTAAAAAGGAAAATGTAAGGCAGTTAACCTGTCCCTAGGGAAAACTGAAATGGATAATTTGGAAATGAAGAGGCTAGAGTAGAGTTTTATCAAGACTGGCACTGGCAACGGACTTGTTTAATTAACGCTTTCACTAACAGCCTTGGCACAATTAGAAGGGTGCTGATGACACAAAGATGGAGGTAAATTAGGGTTTATAAAAAAGGATGAGGAAATATTCAGGGTCATTCACCGTTCTGTCAGAGGATGAAACTCGGTAATAGAAAACATAAGGTCATGCATCTGTGAACAAGAGTAACTGCTGTAACCCAGAACGTTATTGATTTGAAGCAACTCAAGTCAAAAAGGGCTTTAGGATACAAAGTAATTACGAGCGGATTAAGCGATATGATAGATATGAAAGGAGAGATGCGATCCTGGAACACATCAGGAGGAATATTTCCAGACTAGACAGTAAATGCGAGTGCTTTACAAGGACCCAAAGAGACTCGCCTAGAGTAAGCGCAGAAATTATTTGTATGTGGAGGAGCCAACCTCGATGGAACCAACCAACCAGCCTTGGACAGGAAGAAACGCTGCTGTTAGTTGTTCTCTACAAAATTGTTCAGAATGGGTGAACACCCAGGAAGGAGAACGTTTTAAGCTAAAGGACAAGTCTGTCACAAGATCAAGAGTATTAAACTGATCAGAAATGCATCTGTGTTGCAAAGAACAAATGTCAGATGCTCAGTCTCAGTGACAGTATCAGACACAAAGCCCTTTATTTCTATGACGCATTTATCAAATAAATTCTGGGATATGAAGCCCATGATAGCAGAAGGCAGGACTTGAAAATCCTGGAAAGTCCCTTCTGTATTTTCATTGCTCTGCTGAAAGACACAGCATCCAACAGACCGCCCTGAATTTTACGTTGGACTTTCCCACTTCCATCAGGAACCCACAAAGATTAGAATCAATTATTTTTTTTTTCCCCCAAAGTGGGCACACAAAAACAACAGTCTCGCTGCAGGACTCAGCAAGACCACCAGACTTCCAGCCCAGCCTTTTCCAAGACATTCTTCAAGGCCTTTACACGTTAAACAGTTCAGGACAGGAAGCTCCTCTACCACCTGGTGCACCCAGCTCTGATATGTGCTGAGCATTAACAGTGCTTTAATTACAAAAAAAACCCCACCCAAACCAACACACCTCTCTTTAATGTGACAGTTACTATCAAACCTAAATACCCTATTTAAGATGCACACCTACAAATATACAGTAACTTTGCCCACTTTAGGTTTTATTTAGTTAGAAAATGTATTGTAAAAGCCACAGACACAAGCATGGGTAAATGCTGGAGTGATGGCAAAAGCCTGCCCTCATTTGTGGAAATAGATGAGGTTTAGGGGAAAGGACAGGCTGGCCCAAATACAGACAGCAGAGCCGATTCCCAAACCCCACTAAGGAGGCAAAAGTTTCTCCGTTAGACAGACTTCAACCAAATTCCTTTTCCCAAACGTTTATCAAAGCCTTTTCTTCTTCTAGTTTGACTGTATCTTTCTATCACTGAATTTTCAAAACTGCTACAGGTCACGTTTGATTTAGAGGGCTTTGGCCTGAAGGTCAATAACAAAAAATCCCCTGTAAGCTCAGCCTAAAAAGGGAGTAGCCTGGCAGAGACACTAACCTGAACGTCCTTCGCCTCTACGAGACAGAGCGTTGACGTTTTTTGCCGTAGGAGATTTGCCTGATTCGGACTTCTAGTTGGAAGGCATCCAATCTTTCCTTCGGGTTAAAAGCCAGCATATCATGCAGGAGCTTGCAGAGATCATCTGGCATGGACTTCTTGTTCTTCAGGGGAATTTGTAATTTCATGTTGGGGTTCTCCAGCAACGCTTCTCCGAGGGGAATAAGGTCCTTGCCTTGGCAGATGTAAGTTCCTGAACACAGATTAGGAGGAGACAGGTTATACAGGTAGAAGAAAGTCTACACAGAATGCTGTCACGTGAGGCAGGGATAGACCATGTGGGAAAAAACCCATCTGAAAGATGACCAGAAAGATCACTTATTAAGAAGTGACCGCCAAGTCAAATATTGGGAGAGGTTGTTACCAGAAGAGGCTTTTACTTTCAAAGAGCAATCAAGATGTTGCACAAGGCCGCGCGCGTAACCACGTGTGGAACAGAGGGAGCAAGTTTAATCATGCCATGCTCATTGAGCAGTTCTCTGGACCGTTTGCAGAGAAAACAGGCTGCTGAAATGAACTTCCTCCATTTTACGCCGCTTCACCCTACTTGGAAGCTCTAGAAGAGGAGGGGAGACTGTGCTTGGCTGAGGTGACTTGAAAGAGTTAAACGCAAAACTTATTTGCTCAGTTAGTCAAACAATTTTCAATTAAAATGACAGCATACGCCATTTACCGTTAGCCAACTTCTCCTCGGCGAGATTAAGGAAGGGAAATGTAAATTTGCTCCTGGTAATCTAAATAATTTCACCCGTTGTTGAAAATGATTAACCGGCTTCCAAAACAGACAGTAAAAACAGCTTTGCTCACTCACGCTGTTCTGCCCCTGCACCAAGCAAAGAATAAATGTTTCAAAAGGCAGTGGCCTGTCGGTGTATAGAAAAGGTTGGCCCTGCAAACTCCTTATCTCAAGTTGGCGGGGAGCTATTTTAATGAAATCTGTTCATGCTCTGGTCTCAGCTGCCGCCATTTGCTTGTTTCTGTAGGCAGGAACTAAAACATTTATCAATGTTTGGCATTTTAAAAAGAAATAAATAACAGAATTAGAACTGAGCCTACTTGAAGATGAAAAAAAAAGAATAAATTAAAGGGGTAGCACAATAGCTTCATGAAGTTCCTCTGTAGAAATTCCTTTTAAGAATTTAAGCATTTAAAAGGAAGATGGACAGGTATACTATGATCTCAGAGCCTGGGTAGATGTCTTCAGTTATTATGCTAATGTGCATGACTGGCATTCTCTCCTCTCGAGATGGGTTTTCCAATGCAATATGCTTTGTACTAAATGATTTTTCAGAAAAGTATTTCAAGCGTGCATTTATGTGGGGGATTTGGAGGAAGGCGGAGGCGGGGAGAAAGCAGGCCATCGGAGGAGTCATCCCTGCGAGATCTTGCATCTCTAAACTGTGAGGGAACTCAGCCAGATGGCAGCGAGGCTTATCTAAACATCCTTTCCCAGTTTATTATTTGGCTCCTTGGAACACCCTTTCAGTGCTCCGAGCGATCCCGTCCCTTGGCTATGCCAAGTCAAGGAATACGAGCAAAGCCATAAGCCTGATTCCAGAAAGGTTTTGGTTTTAAGAGCATTAAAAGCATTTCTGAGCAAATGGAAGTATACAGATACTAAATCCTCCACGAGGAGCATAGCTGCAAGACAGATGCCTCACCAACACCAGGAGTTTTTTCTCTTACAATTCTTTAGTGACAATAAGGGCCAAATCCATTTTTGAAGGGCGTTTCTTCGGGTAAGGAAGGCCTGACAGCAGAGAAGCCAGAAGTGATCTTTCCCTTAACCTTTAAATCCCACAGAGCATTTCTGGCAGAAGGAATGATCTTCCAAACAAAATTATTTGTAAATATAAAAAGCATTCCCTCTGCCTTAGTGATACCTCTTCAAGACCTGGAAACCCTGCATGAGAAGCAACCAAATCGGGAGCAATGCATGCTGAAGAAAAGATTTCTTTGCAGTTCTCTTAAAAACAACCCCCCCAAACACCCAAAAAACCCCAACTTTGGGTTTCTTTGGGTTGCAAAGTCTTTGCAAATTCCTGGAAACAGCCACATCCAAAGCATATACGCCACAGCATTTGTAACTATGCCTGGGAGAAACACCCCTGCACATCCAGAACGTCCACTGACAACAGGACAGCACTGATCGGATCCTCACCGAGCAATTCCTTCTCCGTATCCCCGTCTCGGAAGGTGATCCTCTCGACCATAGCCCAGAAAATGATCCCAAGGGCAAATATGTCAGCTTTCGCAGTGTAGTGACCTTCCCATACTTCTGGAGCCATGTAGAAGTTTGACCCGCATGCCGAGGAGAAGCGATGCTGGTTGACGTTCCCTTTCCCCTGACACACCTTGCTGAGGCCAAAATCTGCTACCTGCGATGCATAAGAAGAAAAGCAAAATTAAGTTATTCACAATCATCAAGTTTACAAGCGTGCTTACAAACAGCGGCTCGGTGAATTCCACTCTGCAATCCACCACAGCACGGCACCGACACTTGTCGGGTGGTAACCCCAGTGAAATGAAGAGCTGACTGTCTCCTGCCCACCATCCATTCCCCAGCTCCTTCCCTCCTGTTCCCCTTCCTAAGATGGGCAAAACAGGTATCTGTTAGTTATCTTTCCATGAAGTTCATTCTGATTACATCTAATCGAGCACAAACATACCTTGAACAACATCTACTGTAGAAGTGGCTCTTACTGTTCCACAGTGAGTGCACTGAATCTCTTACATTACCATTATTATCCACGGTGATTAAGATGACATTGATTTAAATGTCCCTTGACGGCTCTACAGGTCGAAGTACAAATACCATTATTGATCTGAATGGTCAAGAAATGAATTCTCTGCAAGGCACCGACCCGTTATTTTATGTTTAACTACAGGAACCCTCAGGATTGAAAGTTCAGGAGCAAGGTGGCTCCCAGCTTTTCCACCTCTCTGAAAAGCAGCCATGAAGGCTTTCAGTTTGATGCTACGAGACAGGCAGCTAGCCAGTCTTCAGCTCAATCACAGCATCAACCCACATTCCCCACCTCCCCTGCACATCAGTACGTGCTTGGGGCAGCAATATTGGAAGCGTTAGCTGTTGTAACAGGGCAGTATGTTCTTAAAAGTTTAAGGGCACAGAAAATATCACTTCATTTTTGACTGATAATGATCTCCCCAATTATCTAGCGTGCAGAAGTTGGACAGCCCTGAACTGATCCTCTCAACAGGATAAGCAGTGGATGAAGGACATCAGAGAAACACACCATCGTGACCTCTACTTCCTTCCCAGAGTCCTAAAAAAAAAAAGCTCACAACTGATATCAGATGTTCTGAGTACATTCATTACAAGCTACAAGTACCACAAGACTTACCAAAAGACCCTTCCAAAGCACGCGATGCGTAAGCACGCAGATCACATACCTGTTACAGCAAAGTTTTATTCCCTTACCTTTACGATGGGACTTCCACGTCTATGAGAAATCAAAATATTGTCAGATTTCAGGTCTCTGTGCACTATCTGGTTTCTGTGCAGGAAAGCCACAGCGCTGCTGAGCTGCCGCATGAAGCTGTTATTCAGCTGAGCATCCGGGCTGCGAGACAGGAGGTATTCGTTCATGTTGCCACCGTCACAAAACTCCATCACAAACCAGAGAAAGCAGGCTGATTTGGGATCCATGCACCTCCGCCCTTTCAGGCAGGTCTCAATTAGCAGCAAATGGCTGTCTGATTTCCTGTATCGATGACTAATTGGCTGAAAGACCTGGCCGTTCTGCAGGATACACTCCTCCAACTGGATCACGTTTTCATGTTGCCTCTGGATGCTCTGCAAGGCCCAGAACTCTTGCAGAGCAAGTTCTACATTTTCGGGCACATTACAATGCATCCTTTTGACAGCGACTTTGCTTCTAGTTTGATTAACGATGGCCTCATAAACCACCCCATAACTCCCTCGGCCCACTTCTCGAATGATGCTGTACTTGGCTTCCGTAGCCATCCCTCACTTCGGCCCAGTGAATGGCAAACCAGAGGAAAATATTTTTAACTCATGGCAATCAGTCGTCACTTGCGGTAAAACCCTGGAATAAAAGGGGGTAAACAGCTTAAAACTCTCCCAAACAAAGCAGCTTTCCAATGATCAACTGCAAGTAACTTCCAACCAGTATCAATTTTAGCAGTGCATGCATGGGTATATGATGCAGCTGCATGAGGACCGACAGCTAAAACGGGGTTTTAAGAGAAAATCAATATCCATGGTAACTTTGAGACATTATCAAGTACAATCCTGACTGCACAGTGGGATATAACCACCTGGGAAGTGGCATTGATTTGTCCACAGCGGATGAAGTTTAGTGAGAAAGAAAAAGAACTATGTAGACACGTTTCCTAAGCAGGGCAGGAAAGGGAAGACAAGACCTCCTGGGTAGCAGCTGAACTCACTGTTACCAGCATTGACTTTTAAAGAAATAAAGTTAGCCAGAAGCGCCAGTTTGGCACAAGATCTTTCACCCTCACAACTGTACTTATCCATCAATGGCTACATCGTGTCCCTGCACTTCCACTGCCAATTTCCTACCAGTCCATGCCCTGATACTCACCCCCTTTCTCCGGTTCACCCTCTTCCAGCCCCTTCCCAAGCCTTACATCGCACTTCCCCTCCACCCCAAGCTCCCTCTCCCACCCCCAGGCCACCCATCCCAGCTTTTCATTTCATTTCACTCTCCAGCACAGGCTCTCCCTGTGATTCTCGTGGTCCCTTGTTCAATGCCCACTCCCCCAGACCTATCCCCTAATAACCCAGCTCCAATTGTACCCCCTCATCTCACTTCTCCCTGCTCCAGTGCTCAACACCAGCCCATTTTGCTCCATAAGCAACACATAATTCTTCTCTCCCCACTCAATTTTTCCTCCAGTTTCATGCCCCAGATGTTCCTTTCCCAATCCCCTTAACCCTTCCCTCGAGGGAGGGGATTCTGCCCCTCTGCTCTGCTCTGGGGAGACCTCCCCTGGAGCCCTGCATCCAGCTCTGGAGCCCTCAGCACAAGAAGGACATGGACCTGTTGGAGCGGGGCCAGAGGAGGGCTACTAAAATGCTCCGAGGGCTGGAGCCCCTCTGCTATGAGGCCAGGCTGGGAGAGTTGGGGGTGTTCAGTCTAGAGAAAAGAAGGCTGCGGGGAGACCTGATTATGGCCTTTCAGTACCTAAAGGGGGCCCATAGGAAAGATGGGGAAAATCTTTTTAGTAGGGCCAGCTGTGTCAGGACAAGGGGGGATGGTTTTAAACTAAACCAGGGTAGGTTTAGACTGGATATAAGGAAGAAATTCTTTACAATGAGGGTGGTAAACCACTGGAACAGGTTGCCCAGAGAGGTAGTGGAGGCCCCATCCCTGGGAACATTCCAGGCCAGGTTGGACGGGGCTGTGAGCAACCTGATCTGGTTCAAGGTGTCCCTGCTCCTGCAGGAGGGTTGGGCTGGGTGGGCTCTAGGGGTCCCTTCCAACCCAAAACATTCTATGATTCTATCATTCCCCCTTCAAACCTCTCCCCTACTCCTTACCCCACCTGCCACTACCTTAAAGCCCCCAAATTCTCCTCCCTTCCTAAAACCCTCAGTCCAGCTCCCCAAGCCCCCTCTTCCCAACTCACCCCAGCTCCATCCCCCAGCTGTGCTCCTTTCCCAAACCTTTCATCTTTTCTCCCAACCCTCTCCCACCCCTACTCCCCAGCCCCACCATTCCTCTCCAAAGCAGCCCCCGCCACAGCCCAAACCCCGACCTCCCCTCAACCCCCCTCCCACCGTAGCCCCACCCCATGGGATAACCACACCCCCTCCCCGGCTCCAGCCCCGCCCCTGCCCCATCTCCAGCTCCCCAGTCCCTTCCCCACCCCCACCTCAGCCCCCTTCCCCACCCTGCTCCCCCCTTCCCCGCCTCCACCATCCCCTCAGGCCTCTGCCCCACCTCAGCCCCTTCCCCACCCCCACTCCCCAGCCCCTTCCCCACCCCCCCCAGCCCCTGCCCCCTTTCCCGCCTCTGCCATCCTCTCAGG